>RJWJ010003055.1:0-91227 GCA_004363605.1 Indri indri | reverse complement strand
TCAAACTCCTGGGCTCAAGTGATCCTCCTGCCTCAGCCTCCCAAGTAGCTGGGACTACAGGCATGTGCTGCCATGCCCCGCTAATTTTTTTCTATATATTTTTAGTTGTCTGATTAATTTTTTCTAATTTTAGTAGAGACGGGGTCTCGCTCTTGCTCAGGCCAGTCTTGAACTCCTGACCTTGAGTGATCCGCCCGCCTCGGCCTCCCAGAGTGCTAGGATTACAGGCTTGAGCCACCGAGCCCGGCCTGGATCTTAAATTTTAAGATAATCTTATTTTTAAAAAATCAATAAACACCAAGCAAAAAGAAGAAAACAGACATTATCCCTTCTATCTAAATAGCTATGTTCTGTTTCTCACCAGTGGAACTTTATCATGTCATGGGTGATTATCACTTCTTCCCAGGTTGATAGCTGTGTACATCTAGTGAGCATTTTGTTTATTTTATGACTCTAAAGCTTTGCACACCCAGCTGCTGTAGGGTCCTTCTGGAGGAATCAGAGCAAATGCAGAGCCATCCCTTGTTCTACCTGGTTTGCTTTGGTGTCCTTACCTTTCCTTTCCTTTCCTTTTCCTTTTTCCCTTTTCCCTATCCCTTTTCCTTTCCTTTCTTTTCTGACAGGGTCTCACCCTATTGCCCAGGCTAAAGTGTAGTGGCATCATCAGAACTCTGCTTACTTGAACTCCTGGGCTCAAGCAATCTGCCCACCTCAGCCTCCTTAGTAGCTGGGACTACAGGTGCGCACCACCATGCTCAGCTAATTTTACTATTTTTTGTAGAGGTGGGGTCTTGCTATGCTGCCCAGGCTGATCTCAAATTCCTGGTCTAGAGCAGTCCTCCTGCCCTCCCAAAGTGCTGGGATTACAGGTGTGAGCCACTACGCCTGGCCTGGTGTCATTTTCTGATTCTGAGTGGAGGTTGTGCAGGAGTCACGTTTCTGTGTTGGGGGGTGGGGGGGGATGTCCTAGGATTGTGCGTTTGGGCCCTTTTGGGATGTGGAAGGTTGGGGCCACCTTGCTCTCAGGGGCCAAATCCAGGAATCCCAGCCCATTGTCAGTTTGGGCAGCAGTATCATGGACAGAGGAAATACTTCCCCTTCCCTTTTCTTTCTTGGTTGGTCTTGTCTTACTGTTTCAAACATAAAAGTCCTTTGAAGACATTGTAATCTACTCTTGGACGCATAAACTTTATTATACATATTCTTTACACACATCTCTATTATGTCCTTAGGATAGAATACACAGCATAGAGGAAAAATAGAGTTGGGGCTAAAATTTATCCAAAACCTATGTAACAGTAACAATCCTAATAAAAATGTGTGTTAGGCAGGCACAGTGGACTGGCACAGAGGACTTGAGAACAAAAGATGGCCCAAGAGGAGGAAGAGAAATAATACCTGCATTATTATTTGCTTTGTCTTGTGTGTTTCAGATATTTTTTTCCCTGGTTTATTGATTGCCTTTACATTTGTTCCTGTGGTTTCAGTTTTTATTTAGTCTGACCTCTCACCTTTTGTCTTTATGATACAGTCCTCTGCTGTGTCAAAGTCATCCACAGAGCTTTTCTTCTCCTGTTGTCCGGGCCGGCCTCACTCTCCTGGGCCCAAGTGATCCCCCTGTCTCAGCCTCCCAAGTAGCTGGGACTACAGGCACATACCACTGCACCTGACTTCTTAAATGTTTTCTTTTAGTCTCACTGTAAAGGTACATACATGTTAGTTTTGGAAATTTTGGGACAAATATAAATCTAAAAATAATAAAACATCCCTATGGAACTTAACAAATAGAAATGCCTATGGCTCTTCTGCAGACTTGTGTGGGAGCAGGGGCAGGAAAGGCGAATCTGTGTTTTAAGAGTTTTTACTGGTAATGAGAACCACTGCTTTGTGGTGTTTTGTTTTGTTTTGTTTTTGTGTTTGGTTTTTTATGAGAGACAGGATCTCACTCTGTTGCCCAGGCTGGAGTGCAGTGGCACGATCATAGTTTGCTGTAACCTCAAACGCTTGGGCTCAAGCAATCCTACCCCCCTCAGCCTCCCAAGTAACAGGCACATGCCACTGCACCCAACTAATTTTTTTCTTTTTTCTTTCTTTCTTTCTTTCTTTCTTTCTTTCTTTCTTTCTTTCTTTCTTTCTTTCTTTCTTTCTTTCTTTCTTTCTTTTCTTTCTTTTCTTTCTTTTCTTTCTTTTCTTTCTTTTCTTTCTTTTCTTTCTTTTCTTTCTTTCTTTCTTTCTTTCTTTTTCTTTCTTTCTTGATAGACAGGGTCTCTCGCTGTCACCCAGGCTGGTTTCAAACTCCTGGCCTCAAGCAATCTTCCCACCTTGTCCTCCCAAAGCACTGGTATTATAGGCATGAGCCACTGCACCAGGCCCCAGTTATCTTTTTTTTAATCTTGTCTATATTGATAGATTTATCTTCATTTTTTAAATTGTCATTTCTTTGATGATTAGTGAGGTAGAACTGGTTTTTGAAACAGATTTTCTTTTTTTTTTTTTCTTTGTAGCATGAGGTGCTGTTTGATTTTTTTTTTTGTTTGTTTTTGTTTTTTGAGACAAGAGTTTTGCCCTGTTGCCCAGGCTGGAGTACAGTGGCATCATCATAGCTCACTGCAACCTCCAACTCCTGGGCTCAAGAGATCTTCTTGCCTCAGCCTCCTGAGTAGGTGGGACTACAGGCACATGCCACCATGCCCAGCTTATTTTTCTATTTTTTGTAGAAATGGGGTCTTGCTCTTGCTCAGGCAGGTCTTGAACTCATGGCCTCAAGGGATCCTCCTGCCTCGGTCTCCCAAAGTGTTAGGATTATAGGCGTGAGCCACCTTGCCTGCTGAAGCAGCTTTATGTATTTATTTATTTTTAGAGATAAGGTCTCTGTCTGCCAGACTGAAGTGCAGTGATGTGATCATAGCTCATGAAATAGCTTTATTGAGATACAATTCATGTACCATACAGTTCCCTCTTCTAAAGTGCGCAATTCAGTAGTATCTAGTGTATTGTATAACTATCACCAGAGTCAAGTTTAAACTATTTTCGTCATTTCAGAAAGAAACCCTGTACCATTAGCAGTCATTCCCCATTTCCTCTGAACCCCCAACCCTAGCTGACCACTAAGCTATTTTCTGTCCGTATAGATTTATCTCTTCTGGACATTTTATAGAAATGGAGGCATACAACGAGTGACTGGCCCTTTTCACTAAGCATAATGTTTTCAAGGCTGATGTTGCAGCACCTGTCAGTACTTCCCTTTTTGTGGTTGGATAATAGTCCATTTTGGATATATACCACCTTTTATTTTTCCACTCATCAGTTGATGGTCATTTCAGTTTCCACTTTCAGCTATTATGAAAAATGCTGATACAAACATTTTTTACATATTTATGTGTGAACATGTATTTTGATTTCTCTAGGAGTGGAATTGTGGAGTGAAACAGTAATTCTGTGTTTGACCGTTTGAGGAATTGCCAGACTTTTCCAAAGTGGCCGTACCGTTTTACATTCCCATCACTGATGTGTGAGGATTCCAATTTCTCCACATCCTTGCCCACATCATTGATGTTGGTTAGTGTCTGTCTTTTTATTGTAGTCCTGGTGGGTGTGAAGTGGTATGTGTTTCTGATTTGCCTTTCCTTGGTAGCTAATGATGCCACACATCTTTTCATGTGCTTATTGGGCATTTGTATGTCGTCTTTGGAGAAATATCTATTCAGATCCTTCACCCATTTTTATAATTGGGCTGTATTCGTCTTTTTATTGTTGAGTTGTAGGAGTTTTTTGTATGTTCTGTATACTAGTTCCTTATCAGACCTATGATTTGCAAATATTTTCTCCCATTCTTTGGGTTGTCTTTCACTTTCTTAATTATATCCTTTGAGACATAAAATGTTACATTTTTGATGAAATCCAATTTATCTCTTTTTTCTTTTATCACTTGTGCTTTTGGTGACATATCTAAGAAACCAGTACCTAATCCGAGGTCATGGAAATCTACTCCTGTGCTTTCTTCTGTGGGTGTCAGAGTTTTAGCTCTTAGCTGTAAGTCTCTGGTCCACTTTGAGTTAATTAATGAGTATGATGTGAAGAAGGGGTCCACGTTCATTCTCCTGCGTGTGGCTGGCCAGCTGCCCTGTCCTGTTCACCACAGTTATTTGAAAAACTGTTCTTCCCTCCATTGTGTTGCCTTGGCACCTAGGTATAGAACAATTTCGTGTTTTTTATTTCTTTATATTTTGTAAGGTGTCTGTGTGTTTTCTTTGCCCAACTTTTTGTGGGAATGTATCCTTTTTTTACTCCTAAGAGCTCTTCGAATATAAGAATACCAACCATTCTTCTCTCCGTTTTTTTACTTTTTAAATTTTACTCTTACATGTTTTTATTGTCTTTTTCATCCTTATATTTTAAAAGTTTTTTAAAAAATTTTCTCCATTTTAATCTAACTTTATTCACTTTCATCCATCTGGAGTTTATTTTTATATTTAAGGGAAGGTAGAGGTCACAGATTGCCCCACCACTTTCCAGTTTGAAACATACAATACAGTTGTCCCCGCCTCCGCAGTTTCGCTTTTCCAGGGTTTCGCTTTCTGCGATTTCAGTTACCAGCAGTCAGCTGCGTCTGAGGGTAGGCAAGTAGTACTTGCCTGTAGTACAATAGGATTTTGAGAGAGAGAGAGACCAATACCACATTCACTTAACTTTTATTACAGTATGTTGTTATAATTGTTCTATTTTATTATTAGTTATTGTTAATCTCTTGCTGTGCCTGATTTATGAATTAAACTTGATCATAGGTGTATATGTATAGGAAGATAGATGTATATATATCTATATATACACACACACACACACACACACATATACACATATATATACACACACATATATATGTGTGTGTGTAGGGTTTGGTACCATCCAAAGTTTTAGGCTTCCACTGGGGATCTTGGAACATATCCCCCGAGGATAAGGGGGGACTGCTGTGTACTAATTTCACATGTGCATTATGTCTGTTTCTAGGCTTACAGAAGACAAAAGAAGACAGCTTTGTAATATGTTATGGCATCTGGCAACATAGATTTTCTCCTTTATTTTTACCGGTTTTCAAAATTTTCTCGGCTGTTATTAAAACAAAATTACATAAAATGTGTAGATTACTTTTGGGGGAACTTACAATACTGTGGTTTTGTCCTGTGCTTGAAAGGGGGTTCCTGAGTACTTTCCCTCCATTCTTAGTGCCTGCCTGGGCAGTGGGGAGTGACTGGGCATGGAAGATGGGAGGGTCCGAAGAATGCTTCTGACAGATGTCAGGGCCACCTGCAGTTCATGTATAACCTTTTTAGCTTATTGAACACCAGCCTAGGAGAGCAGGAGATTAAATGTGCCCCTGTATTTGTAAGTACTTTGCAAACTGGACTAACCCTGGACAGATATACGGAATGCCACGAGGAGGGCCAAACACAGGGATGTAAGGCATGTCTTCTATTCCATTTAGCCATTGACTCAGCTTCACCCTCCAAGTTGCTTTTGAGACACCTACCTTTAAACAATAGGTAGAGCTGATCAAACTGTACTTCAGCCCTCCATCCACAGATGGACAAATAACAGACCAAGTTTTAAATTTGCCACGTAGTTTCCAACCACACTGTTTTGACATATGGTCAGGTATAGTGTAAAAGATGCTATTAAAAATACATCCCAAATGAAAAGCAATGTGTTAATTTTTGGTAAATTAACACATTAACTGTCGGGTGAGTTGTATTTAACCCAGGCTACTTTTGAGCTGTGGGCCTCGCGAAGCATATGTAACTCACACATTTCTTTACCTTGGGAGCTGTGTGAACTATTTTTCAAGTTGCATATAAGTCAGGCACAGAAAATAATAAAAAATAAATTTCTCATTAAATTAGAAATGATCATTTTGAGTTTTTATTCGATTTTCAAAATAAAACACCGTGGCCCCAAGGAAAAAAATTTTTTTTCTAGTGTGGCAGTTACCGTGTTAAGAACAATCTGGCCAAGTGTGGTTGCACGTGCCTGTAATCCCAGCACTTTGGGAGGCCAAGGCGGGAGGATCGCTTGAGCCCAGCAGTTCAAGGCTGCAGTGTGCTGTGATCACACCACTGCACTCCAGCCTGGGCAACAGAGCAAGACCCCGTCTCTAAAAGAAAAAAGAGATGAGGTGTGGTGGCTCACGCCTATAATCCTAGCAGTCTGGGGGACCGCGGCTGGAGGTTTGCTCGAGGTCAGGAGTTCAAGACCAGCCTAAGAAAGAGGAAGACCACATCTCTACTAAAAATAGAAAAAATTAGTTGGGCTTGATAGTGCGCACCTACAGTCCCAGCTCAGGAGATTGAGGCAGGAGGATCACTTGAGCCCAGGAGTTTGAGGTTATTGTAAGCTATGATGATGCCACTGCACTCTAGCTTGGGTGACAGAGCAAGACTCTGTCTCAAAAAAAAAAAAAAAAGAGCAATCAGCTTATAATTTAGAGCTGAAATTTTTACTTAATTTTTATATGATTTTTTCTTTTTGTATATAGCATTTCTGTACTTTAAGAAACAATGAGGCCGGGTGCAGTGGCTCATGTATGTAATCCCAGCACTCTGGGAGGCCAAGGTGGGAGGATTGCTTGAGGTCAGGAGTTCAAGACCAGCCTGAGCAAGAACGAGACCCCATCTCTACTAAAAATAGAAAAATTAGCCGGGAGTCGTGGCTTGCACCTGTAATCCCAGCTACTTGGGAGGCTGAGGCAGGAAGATCATTTGAGCCCAGGAGTCTGAGGTTGCTGTGAGCTAGGCTGACACCACGGCACTCTACTCAAGGCAACAGAGTGAGGCTCTGTCTGAAAAAAAAGAAAGAAACAGCGAGAGGACAATTGCTTGGTTTCTTCAACAAGTCAGTGTCATGAGGTGGAAAAGGGAGAGGGCACTAGGTGAAGAACCTTAAGTCACCAACCAGATGTAGAATGTGGGCCTTAATTGGGTCCTGATTTGTGCAAACCAGTAATAAAGGATATATTTTGGACAAACAGAGAAATCGGAATACAACTAGGTATTAACTGATATCAAAGAACAGTTCTTTTTGTTAGATGTAATGATGATATCCTTTCCTTTCTTCTTTTTTGTATGCTTGAAATTTTCATAAATGCAAAGAAAGAGACCTAAACAGAGGTCATGTTTCATTTTTCACATTCTCGCACATCTCCATTCCTACTGATTTCTGATAAGATCTTCTAGTCCACAGGGATATGCTGATCGAGGAGGACACTTAATGTCACTACTGCCTGCTGACAGTGCCAGATCAAGGGCTATTTGCTTATTGAAGCTTTTTTTAAAATTGCAAAAATAAAATGGGGGGAAGAGGGTTCCAGTTTATGCCGCACAACAGGAAACTAGTTGCATGAAGGTAAAACTCTATAGTAAGATGCCGTACCTCCCATTACACGTCATCCCAACCTGCTGTGTGAAGCAGCTTAATGGTATGGGGCAGTGCCTGGAGGAAATACCCAGCAAAACATATGCATTTGTGCAGGACGTGAGGCTGTGTGGATTGTGGCTCGCTCATGTGCATCTGCATAGAAAAAAGACTGGAAGAAACAAAAACTTATCAACACTTTAAAGGTGGACTCCTGGATATTGGGGTTTTGATTGCTAATTATTTCCTTAATAATTCTATTGCTTTTCAAATTTTCTACGGTATACATGTGTTACTTTCATAATCAGGAAAATAAACATAAGGAAAAGAGGCTGCTTTCTCTTAGGAGTTCTGCATTCAGGGTGTTCTGCCTCTCGGCTAGGACTTTGATTTTACTTTGAGTCATTCTCAGGCGTCTAGGAGGTACGCTCCTGAACAAAGCCAGCCTTTTCTACACACTTATTTTCTGAGTTCTCATAAAGGTAAAACCCAAACAGAAAACTCTATAACTTTTTTAAAATAAGCTTTGATTCATCAAAAAATATTTTTATTTTTCTCCTAATTGCAAATATGTAGCTTTGATTCTTACATTTAAAAAAAATCATAGTAGTGATGTACTTTAGGGGAGGTAGTGAGTGTTGTGGAATCAAGCTGAGAATATCTGAGTCTTAGAGGAGATTTGAAATTGCTGAAGTATGAATGATACTGCATAATAGGTACATTATATTTCTCTTACTGTGTGAGTCTTTTTGGTAAGTTTGTCTGACACATCTTGGTAGTTTGTAAAGAATAATGCTCCACAGGTCCCCTTGTCCGTTTCTTTGCAGTTAAGAGGTGTGCTTGTTCCGGCATGTTATTTCAGACAGAGGAATACAAACTCTTTTTCTGTATTTTTAGCGGATCATCAAATATGTTTTGAAAAAATTGTTGAATGTCTGAAATTTTTAATGAAAGACAAAGCATTTCATAAGACAGGAAAGCATTAACAATTGTACTGGATGGTTATGTGAAGGATAAGTGTCATATTCTTTTAAAAAGGAGAGAGAATGACTGCTGTGAAATCTAGCTGCAAGTATTGTCCTTATGGTCATGTGATAATGAAGTTCAAAAGTTGGCTCCGATTCTTTTTGCTACGTTGGATATTTGCAGTGCGTTGCAGTTGGTCAGGCCTTGGCAATCTTTTTAATTGGGTTGGACCATTAAAATTGAAATTACCAACCTTTTGCCATTTGGGACCTACAAAGACAGTAGTTTCATGTGGTTCAGCCTGATATATACACAACTCTTCCTGTGGTGGTATAGATTGTAGAATGAGTTGGGTTTTGGTTGCTGTAGTCACGAGTAAGTGTCATTTTCTTGCTCAGATGATAATTGTGTACAAGTGAACTTTAATCATCCTTGTTGCTGAATTGGGTCAATTTCTTTGCCTGTGGATCTTCTTAAAGTCACTGATGCATTAAAGAGAACTATACCAACCTTCTTCTCTCTGGTTTATATTATCCATCAGCTTTCACATTTGTTTAAGAAATAATAGGCCGGGCGTGGTGGCTCACGCCTGTAATCCTAGCACTCTGAGAGGATGAGGCGGGTGGATTGTTTTAGCTCAGGAGTTCGAGACCAGCCTCACCAAGAGCAAGACCCCATCTCTACTAAAAAAAAAAACAGAAAGAAATTATCTGAACAACTAAAAATATATAGAAAAAATTAGCCGGGCATGGTGGTGCATGCCTGTAGTCCCAGCTACTCGGGAGGCTGAGGCAGTAGGATCGCTTGAGCCCAGGAGTTTGAGGTTGCTGTGAGCTAGGCTAACGCCACAGCACTCACTCTAGCCAGGGCAACAGAGTGAGACTCTGTCTGAGAAAAAAAAAAAAAAAAAGAAATAATGAACATGGGCCGGGCACGGTGGCTCACGTGTGTAATCCTAGCACTCTGGGAGGCTGAGGTGGGTGGATCGCTCAAGGTCAGGAGTTTGAGACCAGCCTGAGCAAGAGCAAGACCCTGTCTCTACTAAAAAATAGAAAGAAATGATCTGGAACTAACTAACTAAATATATATAGATAGATAGATAGATAGATAGATAGATAGATAGATAGATAGAAAAAATGAACCGGGCATGGTGGCACATGCCTGTAGTTCCAGCTACTTGGGAGACTGAGGCAGGAGGATCGCTTGAGCCCAGGAGTTTGAGGTTGTTGTGAGCTAGGCTGATGCCACGGCACTCTAGCCCAGGCAACAGAGCCAGATTCTGTCTCAAAAAAAAAAAAAAAATAATGAACATGAATTGGAACTCTGAAAGCTCATTATAATATTTTTATTATTTTGTTTTATTTTAGTCTCAGATGCAAACTCCAGTAGGAATTGTACCCACACAAGCAATTGCAACGGGCCCCACTGCAGATCCTGAAAAACGCAAACTGATACAGCAGCAGCTGGTTCTACTGCTTCACGCTCATAAATGCCAGAGACGAGAACAAGCAAACGGAGAGGTTCGGGCCTGCTCTCTCCCGCATTGCCGAACCATGAAAAACGTGTTGAATCATATGACGCATTGTCAGGCTGGGAAAGCCTGCCAAGGTAAGTGCCATTTCTGCTCTCCTAGTGGCAGAGGTCGGGATGAAATTTGCCTTTGTTACTCTTACAGCAGCGCTCTCGTACATAGGGCTCCCACAGCCTGAATGCTAGCCTGAGTGCTAGCCTCCGTCCGGCGTGGCATAGGGCATGTCGCACTCATGTTCCCCACTCACTGGCAGGCAGAAGTCTTTCCTGCTGTGGAGAAAGGCGATTTGGTTTTCTGATACTCTGCGGACTTCTACTACACAAGGCTGTGCCCCGTATTTGTTCTTTTCCCTCCTTCCTCTATCATGGAAGACATTTGTCACTTCTTGAGCACTGTCTTTGCTGTGAACATCTAGGTTGTGGATTTCTTGTGGGCAATGAACATAGCACATGCATGTGCAGGCACACACCCTTCCCTGCACCCCAGCATCTGTCTTGATTTGATGGTGGTTTCATAGATTGAGACCAGCAGGCCACTGCTTTGCTCCGCTGCCCTGTGTCTTAAGGCTAGTCCAGATGACAGTGAAGTTGTCCTGGGTGACTGGAAGTGACATGGGGAACTGTGTACCGCATCATCTGGGGGGAGATGGTGAAATAGGCACGTCACTTGCCCTCTGTCTCCTCTTTTATGGCAGACACCTCAGTTCTACTGTAAAAAGTATTTCCTGTTACCTTTCATCTTTGTCCTCTTCCTTCTCTTCTTACTTATGCTCATAAACCTTGGGAGAAATCTCTCCAGGTCTCCCTTTCTCCTGCTGTGACGTTTGTGCACAGGGTAACCCGATTGTAACGGAGAAGCAGAGAAGGGTGAGGTTGGAGTGTAGAAAATGAAGACTGAGAATGACCCTCTCGAGTACTTCACAGAGTGCCCGGGCCTCTGTCAGGGCTCCGCGGACTGCTCATCTGCTGCTCTATCTGTATTTCTTCAGCTGTAGAGTTTAGGTAGTTTCATCTTTAAACATAATGTAATGTTTTTATTTTAAATAGCGACATCACCAAACTTTTATTTGTTGTACCTTTCATTGCAGTTGTTCAGTATTTCAGGTTGAATAGTTTTTAGTTTTTGTTTTGTTTTGTGGGCTTAACCTTAATCACCCATCATTCATAACATTGCTTCTATGCGAAGTTTTGTTTGGAATTCTCAACAGTCACCTTACAAACTTTCTGGAAAATAGCCTGTTTGTAAGTTGAGGACTGCTTATACTGTGTTATGGTTACACTTGTTACCATTTTCTTATGGAATCTGGCATTATTATTTAGGTGTAATTGAAAGTGTGACAATTTGGATAGAAAAATAACATCTCGTTGTTTTTCTGGTCATAGTTGCCCATTGTGCATCTTCACGACAAATCATCTCTCATTGGAAGAACTGCACACGACATGACTGTCCTGTTTGCCTCCCTTTGAAAAATGCCAGTGACAAGCGAAACCAACAAAGTAAGTGAGCACGGGGCCAGAGAAGCGTGGAGAAGAGAATAGAAGCTGTTTCTAAAGAGAATGTGGAGAGTAGCTAGGGAGTGGGTAAGGGTTATCGGCCAGAGTGCAGGTGAGGCAGGGCACGCAGAGGCCCGAGGTGCAGCTGAGCTGAGAGGGTAGACGGGCTCTCAGCGCGTAAATGGCTGCCATAGTGTTGGAATTTCATTCGCTCCTGTCCCCGTCCCCTGCAACACACACTTGAAGCAGTACAAAACGGCAAAGCCACTTCGATCAAAGAACCAACTTGAAGACTTGGTGTTTTCTGACAGTTACTAATATGTGAGGATTTGAATGCTGTGTCACTTCTATGGCAGTGACGTGGGGGTGGGGGTAGAGGAGACACTTTTTGGGATTAGAAACCCCTTATCCTAAAGTTTTGAAGGCTCTGTCAGTCGGGCTGGGTCAGCATAAAAGCCCATGTGAACATTTGTGAAGTTTTTTCTCCTACTTAGAGATACAGTTCCTAGACCTATTTGTATAACTGACAGTTTATTCAGCCTCAGGTTGAGAGTCTCTGTCCCAGGACTGGCACATCCTGGTCATTCCCATCATTTTGTTGTCTTCTAAGTGTCTGTGTGACCCTAGCAGGATGGTTACACAGTGGTCCCTGTCCGTCAGGAGGCTGTGTGGGGATCCCAGGGCTCCCTGCCGTTTGTAGGCATCAGAGCAGTAAGAAGGGTGAACATCTCTTCCCATTTTTAACTCCTTTTCCTGCCATTTTGGAGGTAAAACCGTGGTCTTTGGGTGTCTCCTGAGTTTTGGACAGCTAGGAAGTGCCATTCGATCTCAGGCCCCTCTGGCTGGAGCTGCCCCCTTAGTGACCCTTTCAGCACAGCGCAGTCTTCCTCATCTTCCTCTGTCTTGCCTGTGCCATCTTGCCACCCTCCTGTTTGTGTTTTAAGTCTTCATTCCTCTCATTCTTCTTGATCATCTTCCTCAAGTCCCCGCTGCTGCCTGGAGAACATGTGCTGCTTTTCTTTCTGGTGTTTCTGAATGGCGTGGGGAAGATGGGAAAGCACCTTGTTCCTCAGAGTACGTGGATGCAGCGCCGCGATGGCCCACGTGGTCCTCCTCTTACTGAGTCCAGCTCGCCTCCCTCTGGAGGGGGGCCCAGCAAGCTGACGCCACTCGGCATTCTTCATTTAAAGGAGGGTATCTGTGTCACATAGGAGAGAAATTCCAGGGTAATGGGCCTATTATCCCCGCTTTCAACAGAGGAGCCACAATAAGTGTCCTTTAAAAGTCAGTTTTCTAAATCAATTAAATTATCCTTTGATTGACCAAATTATGAATTAACACACAATTTCCCTAGACATCTCTTATATAAAGTGAAGTTCTAGGATCCTGGGTCTCCTAGAGCCAGGTATTTGGGGTAGTAGTTCTGGTGGAATACAGTCTTCCTCCAAGTTACTGGAAAACTATTTTCTTTAACTGGTATTTTGTGATGGTTAAATTTCTTGTGTTTTAGGATACATTTCAGTAATAATGCAGGCTCTATAAGTGCCACAATATTCTTTGTCAAGTTTGTAGTTGTACAATGTTAATTCCATGAATAATGAGGTAGGATTTCATTCTTAACTTTTAATTTGGCGGTGTGGCTTTCCTGGGATCTTTTGTTTTTAGTTTGTACTGCCATGACAATTGTAAACTTTTATGATTTCTCTTTTTAAGAATCACTTATGTGGTTTTGTTTAAAAAAAAAAAAAAAACCTGAAAAGAAACGTATGTGGTTTGTATTTTTTTTAAAACATGCTTATAACTGCCTGAATGTTGTGAAAATTGATTCCGTGCATGCTCTCTCAAGTGGTAAACCACAGTTTTTCTACTAGTCATAATGTAAGATATTACCAGGGTGATTTTATAAAGTCATGGGGAAGATTTAGACCAAAACCTTAACTTTGTGCAAGGTTTAGGTAGTTTTTCATGAAAAAAATGAAAGCACCTTTTTTTTAAAAATTTTAAGTGCTTCTTAAATTAGGTTTCAGCTTTGGGTGTATTCTTTCGGCTCTAGCACTATAGTCGTGTGAGTATAGAGCTGTTCTATGTGATGAGTGAGAAGCTTTCAGCAGTATCCTTTCTATAAATTTTTGTTATTGTTTTTCCTCTCCCAAAACAAATTGTGCTTACTGTGTGTGAACCCTGGGTTAGGAACCCAAAGAGGAAAATGTAAATCCAGTCCTACAATGGCTTAAGGTTGGGTTCTAGAAACAATATATATACATTAAAAATAACGTAATGATGACCTCACTCAGGAATGAAATGGAGACGAGTCAGTACTCTTACAGTCCCTGCGAGGAGACGCAGAGTGTGCCTGGACTACTTTCTAGAGAAAGGTGGGGCTTGATGGAGTCCAGTGTGAACTAAGTAACGATGGAAGAACTTTCTGGGCAGTGGGGGCAGTGTCAGCATAGAGTGTGGCCTGCGAAGGGACGGGTCTGACTGGCCTCGGGGTAGCCTCCTGTGTAAGCAGGTGGCTCAGAGAGGTGCGCTATGGGGCCTGCTGAGCCCCACCTGCACCTGCTCTGGGCAGTGTTTCCCACAGACGCTGATCTCACACGACGCACACGGCCTTGGTCAGCACACCTTCTACACCCTAACTTCTGTAATTGATCTCTCTACTGCGAGAACCTTCCAGAATCACCTGTGGAGCTAATCTAATGTCCTTTGAAATGAAACCCAGACCATGGATTACCTTTTTGGCCACTGCTGAGATTGTGTTTGATTCTTTTCTTTGAATTGCTTTCTAGAGATTATGTAATTACTGATCTAGAGTTATCCATCCCTTATAGAAATATCCAATGCTTGTTGAATAATTAGGACTTTTCAAGATGTGTATCTAAGGTCAGTCCTGGCATCTGACCTCCAGTAAATACCAGTGCACAGGTCGCATGGAGGGCTAAGGCTGTGTGGACGCATGACCAAGTTCCCCTGTTGGAACTTCTGTTGCTTCATTGGTGATGTTCTTGCCACTCAAAGTGTAGTTCTCAGGCCACACAGGCCCTCCCAGGTTACTAGAAGAAATGAAGAAATTTGGGCCCCGTACCAGACCTCCTAGTCTGCATTTCTAACAAATTCCCAGGTGATTGGTATGCACTTTAAAGTCTGAGAGGCACTGCTCTGGACCCTCGAAGGGCCAGGTGACTGGACCAGAGCTGTCAAGAAGGTTTAAGTCGTTCTGGGGGAGACTATAGGTTTCCCACCCAGAATCCCACAAGGACTGTCAAAACCAGCACTCCGGGACTGGTCCTGGTGCCGAACCTAATGTGCTCACTGCCGGCACTGCCTCAGGCTCAGGCTCCACCACACACCAGCCCAGCCCATCCTCTGGCCTGTTGCTCCAGTACCTCCACTGGCTGGCTGCTCACTACTTGGCCCAGCTGTTTGTTCCATTTTTGGGCACCTCTGATTTTTAAAAATCCTTTCCTTCATTGTATTGAGTCAAAATCTACCTTCTTAAAGCTTGTATTTATTGAGTAGCTTGTTTAGGTGCTTAGGAAGTATTTGCTCTACAGGCCTTTTGTTCCTCTTGAGAGCTCTTTAGAGATTTTCTGAGGATACCTCTTTTGACAGGCTGTGGTGAGATGGGGGCGGGAGGGTAATGGGACCTAAAAGGCTGTAAAGAGAATGGTGGACTTGTCTGTCTCTGAAGTACCAAACAGCCATTGGTGATGTATTTCATCAGAATACCTTTTTTCCGTGCTCTTCTGGGTAACGTGTTGCCCCTCCTGAGTCACTTGGCTTCTGAGGAAAACTTTCTGCGTGAGGGCTTGTATTAGAGTCTGTGATGGAAGGATTGGGTCTCACGCTTGAGCGGTGCCTGGGTACCCAAGAGCATTTCTTGTCATAATTGTGCCCTGCTTTGTGCATAGGAAGATGCTATGACAGGACATCAGTCCTGGCTCACAAAGTGCCCGCGAGGCATCGTGGTGGCCAGCAACTTTGCAGAGGTGTCTGCAGGTCTGAATAAATTCTAGCACTGCTTTTTCAGTAGAGATCTAAGCAGCGGTGAGATACAGTTATCCCTCGGTATACACATGGTATTGGTTCCAGGACATCCACCCCCCAAGTACACCAAAATCCTTGCATATTCAAGTCCTGTAGTCAGCTCTGCAGAACCCTTGGATACGAAAAGTTGGCCCTTCCTATATTCAGCTTTCGCATCCCGTGAATACTGTATTTTTGATCTGAGTGTAAGTGGAGCCGCACAGTTGAAATCCACGGTGTTCTGAGGTCAGCTCTACTTCATGAGCTGTCCCCCACCACCCTGACAAAGCTTTGAAATTTAATGTGTCAGTTTTCATTGAATTTCTAAATTTTGTCCAGTTTTATGGAGAATAATTGAGGACCAAAGTTTTGTGGTTGAGTGCTTCAGGTTAGCAAGGGATACTCTATAGGGAACCTCTTAATAGAGCAATCGTTGTGCTCACTAGGGAAGGACTGCCTTTGTCCCTACATGAAGAATGGCAGGAGGGTTCCAGAAAGAGCCTGCTATAAAACCTGGCCCTTTCCTTGTTTCCTAGGCCATGGGCTCCTCCTTGAGCTACAGCAGAAGGGGAACGGTGAGGCAGAGGCGGTGTTCAGGGCACTTTAAAGAGGTGTGAACATGCCAGGGCAGGCACACCAGCTGACAGGCTGGAGAGGAGGATCCAGACCCTCACGTTAGGCCAGGGTGGGCATGGTGTGACTTCTAAACACCGATGATGTGTGAAATGCAGCTTTAAGCCGTAGAAAGGAAAAAAGATGTGAAAATGGCAAAAAGCAAGGGATTTGATACTGAAAGAGGTAAATATCAAAAACGTGGAAAATTGATGAATATGGAAGGGGTCATTCTCAGGGGTGCCAGATAGATGGAGCATTGTTGTCTGTAGCACTCTGTGCATTTTTGTTTGGTCCCAAGGTGCTCGGTGGGTAGTTCTGGGAGGGCCTGCAGAGTGCTGACCACCGCATCGAGTGCCGTAGCTCCCTTGGACTCTGTGTGGCATTTCACAGCCCTTGTGCCACGTGGCAGGTGAAGAATAAAGCCAACTCATTAATCCCACCTTTCAGAGATGTACAGGGAAGACAGGAGGAGTATGATTTTCTCTGCTCCAAGGTCCCAGGCTGCAGTTTGACATGTATTAGGGGATTATTAGACTAATCCGTTGTCTCTTCCAACAGATCCTAAGGTCAGGGAGTAGAGACTTTGTGTTCACCGTTGTTATCTGGGAGCCTAGCAGAGTGTGCTCACTGAATCTGTTGCGTGAGTGAGTGAGTGAACACACAAAATGTAAATGCCTAAAGACAAGCAGAGACAGTGCGCAGTGCAGGAATTCAGAGAAGGATCAAGAAAACCATCATGGAATGCCGATAGTGTCTTGAGGTTGCAAAACAGAGTTGATGGTTGCTTGTATGTAATGACTCTCCTTTCAGTCACCTATGCCCCCCCACAGGAAATGCCTGCATTCCCTTACCCTTAAGTATTCATGTCATTCCATCTAATAGCATCATTCGGACTTCAAATTGGGCCGTTCTTAAATGTCAGAGACCTTTCTTATTTGTCTGTAATTTATTTTCCTTGCTTCTGAATTGTTAGAAACATTAAGTTCCAAGTGCTCACTTGTCTTCTGACAGGTATATTTTCTTTTAAAGTAAAAATATAATAATATTTACATTTAGTAAATAAACGCTTTTAACACAAACAAATTACAGTGACTATATCAGCAGCTTCCATGGGAGGCATTTGCAAATGTGAGGCACTGGCTGCCCCGTAAGTGGCCGTGGGCTTAGGAATGGCATTCATGGTAAGCGGGGACGGCGGGGGCTCAGCGAGGGCACTGGGGAAGCGGGGGTGAAAGGCAACATAGTAGGAAGAAATTTATAAAGCGCAGCTATTGCGTCCTTATCCAGAAACGGAAGGCCACACAGATACTTTGTTTCTTTAAGTTTCTCTCCACAATTCATCACTATGTGTATCAAATGTAGTCTAGGTCTCTTCTTTCTTATACCACAAGGTAACAGGAAAATAAACTGTCCCACCATTATTAACTTCCTTTCTATATCATAACGCTTTTAAAAATGTAGGGTGTCTGTTTAAGAAGTATGATGGACACGTGTTTAAAGTTTGGGGGAGTATTAACTACTCTACAAAATACTTCTGAAGGTATTGTACATGACTTGTTTCAGCTACATACTTGTCATAAAGTGTACCTTGGGAATTACTTTTCATTTATAATAATGAGGTGCTTAGTGTGTGTAATTGTGTCTAATGAGTGTTAATGAGTTTGAGATCCGAATATCCTTATTAGAAAAGTTAATAGTATGGAATGTGTAATTACCAAGAATTTTTTTTCACACATTTTGGTTTAATTAAGTTGCTCTGATAAGTGTAGTTGAGTTGTTTATTATAGTTGCACTGATGGTTGAATATGTGAATATTACTGTTACACATAGTGGTCTGAATTTGAAAGAAAGGCTTTGTGATAGCATTTTATATATCAAAAATCACATATTGCAGTATCAACTTTATAAGCTACTGTTTTTAACATGACTCTAATGTTTGCGGAAATTAGAAAGAAAGGAACCCTTAAGAATAAGAATAAATAGTATGACATAAGGCTTCTGCCAACGTGGTAAATACGAAATGAGGACATTTGAGTGGATGGTTAGACGGACAGACCGGTGGGTGGGTGGGTGGATAAATGGAACTTGAAGTGACCAGGGTGGTACAGGCTTGGGGTCATCTCTCAGTTACCTTGAAAGCCCTTTGGAATGGAGTTCTTTATGGTTTGGGTTTTTTTTTTTTTTTTTTTTTTTTTTGATACAGAGTCTCACTCTATTGCCCGGGCTAGAGAGCCATGGCATGAGCCTAGCTCACAGCAACCTCAAACTCCGGGGCTCAAGCAATCCTACTGTCTCAGCCTCCCAAGTAGCTGGGACTACAGGCATGCGCCACCATGCCCGGCTCATTTTATATATATATTTTTTTAGTTGTCCAGCTAATTTCTTTCTATATTTTTAGTAGAGACGGGGTCTCGCTCTTGCTCAGGCTGGTCTCGAACTCCTGAGCTCAAATGATCCACCCGCCTCGACCTCCCAGAGTGTTAGGATTACATGCTTGAGTCACTGCGCCCGGCCGAGTTCTTTATGTTGACCAGTTTTTCCTTTAGTCTCCTGGGGTTAGCCAGTGAGCTGGGGCAGCTGCCCTGCAAGCTACTAGAGGCTACTGGGTAGTGGAAGCTGATGAGGCCGTGTGAGGCTGAGCCGGTCCTGAGTATCAGTGCACTAAGGTGGCACCTGGATAAATGAAAACTCAGGCAGATTTTCCAGGCCTCACTCTCTGCCTTAATTTCACCCAGGTCAGTCAGTCAAGTATAGTATTTCTTGACCAACTTCATATGGCCGGAGAGCTCAGCATGGTGCTTTCATGCATAGGAATCTTGTAGGAAAGGCTTGTTAGTGCTGTCATTGTCTGAGTAAGTTTCGAGGAGTTATGATTTTATTATTTGGAAGATCACATCATAGATTTGTTAATAATCCTTACGACCAGGTAGCCCCTCTTCTGCTAATCCCTCTGCCCTATGCGGGCCGCCAGTGCAGGGGGAGGACAGCCGCAGAGGGGTGCTCCTCGTTCACCTCCCAGGTGGCTGCTGGCCCCCAGAGAAGCGAGCACTTTCCCTTGTCACACATGCATCCCTCCCTGGAACTGACTTCTTAGGAATCTCTAGACTTTAATTCATGCTAATTTTTATTAAGTGATCTCTGAGAGATTTTTATGGCCTGTTGTACTCTAAGATAGAAACTTGAATTTTCTCTAGCTTTTTGTTCCTTTGCTGCTGCCAGGCAGAATAAATGAGAAGAATAGAATTTTCTTTTCTTCAGCACAGCTCCTTTCTTGATAGCCTTGGTTTAGTGCTTTATGAGATCTACATGTATAGTCTTTTGTAAAATTTTATTTTATTTGCTTCTCAGTTTTTAAATCATTTGTGGCTTCTCCTTTTACTTACCTCGTTTATTTGTCTGTTTGTTTGTTGTTGTAGCCATCCTGGGGTCTCCAGCTAGTGGAATTCAAAACACAATTGGTTCTGTTGGCTCAGGACAGCAGAATGCCACTTCTTTAAGTAACCCAAACCCCATAGACCCCAGCTCCATGCAGCGAGCCTACGCTGCCCTTGGACTGCCCTACATGAACCAGCCGCAGACGCAGCTGCAGCCTCAGGTTCCTGGCCAGCAGCCAGCACAGCCTCAGCCCCACCAGCAGATGAGGAGCCTCAACCCCCTGGGTAGGTGGAGAAGCTCTCAAGACTCCTTTGTCCACATGCAGCCTGCGTGTGGACACTGGGCGCCTCATACTGGAGCCTAAGGCAGTTTGTAGTTACTGTTTTTACTTCAGATTCAGTGGTTGAAATAAAAACCTTCCAGGAAGAAGCTAACATTTCTGATACAAGGAAGATGTTACATGCTTATAAAAAGAATTAGAGCAACATTTGTGTTGCCTGTTGCACCAGCTTTGTCTGCACAGTTTTCACAAAGGGACGTGTCTTGCAGTTCAGAATGTATAATCTCACAAGTTAGGATTATGGTTGGACCACTTGGGTCGACTCTCATCATTTATTTTGTGGAGAGTTGTGGGTGTTCTTCCAGTTCCTAGCACCTCTTGGTTATGGTCTACCCCACAACTGGGAGTGACCAGCCTGGACTTCAGCGGCTTAACAACAGGCGTCTCAGAAACTCTTGCCTGTCTCAGGCTTCTAGATATATCAGCATTTGCTGTTGTCACCCGAGCCATTATCTGCCAGCCTTTGGTCATTAGCTCATATATCTACACAGCTTTTACCATTTTTGCAAATTTTTCTGTAACATTTTTCCTTTAAATCGACACAGTTTTTTTAAATTTAGGCTTAAGCTGAGCAGTGTGATATTTGTAAAGTCAAGGCTTGTCGTCTTAGTTTTATTTTTATCTTAACACGTTAATAAGTATTTTTCACTTAAAAATGATTCTTTAAAAAAATGACCAATTAAAATCATCTCATTTATTGCTTTTTAGAAACAACTACCCTAATGAGTATCTAATTAATACTGGCCATGAGACTGGGTTGGAGTCCTAAGACAAAGTTCTAATCTGACTCCACTCCTATTGATGGTATCATTTGGGAGAAGACTGTTAACCTTTCTGAATTTCAACTTTTTCTTATTTTAATGTGAATATTGTAGACAAATTGACCTATATTTTTCACCTGCACTTAACTTTCTGTGATTTTGTTTTATAATACGCAAAAAACATAATGACACAAAGGTATGTGGCAGGTCATAGTTGTTAGGTGTGATATTAATGAAGCAGAATCAAAGTTTGAGGCTGCAGATGGGTTGTTCATTCATAACTTTTTCCATAGCCGTGGAGTAGCCTCCATGAACATGCCTGGTTTGGCTTACAGAGCGGAGTGGGAAGGAGCCTACACTGGATTTGTACAAGTCAGTTACCATTATTAAAGATACTGCTCCCAAGTTCCTACCGTACTGTTTATTATTACAACTTATAAGAATCACTCATTTATGTGGTGACATGTTGTTTATCTAGGAGTTGGTTGGTTGATTTCTTTTCTATCTGTCCTTAAAGGAAATAACCCAATGAACATTCCAGCAGGAGGAATAGCAACAGATCAGCAGCCACCAAACTTGATTCCGGAATCCACTCTTCCCGCTGCCCTCGGGGCCACAAAGTAAGATCTGTGTTTTGGTTGGCTCCTCTCTGAGCGACTGCTGGACACGAGAGTGGGCTGGAATCGCACATAGCTCTGCGATTCTGAATGTTTAAATGGGGAAGTTGGGGGTGGTGAATGCTGTTTTTCTTTCATTTTTTTTTTAAATTATAAATGTAGAACAGGTAATAGATTAAACGTAGTTTGTTTTTTTGTCTGTACATCACTTGTCTCCCCTGACTTAAACTGTTTTAAGTCATGTATGATTGAACAAGAACTTTATTCAGATGAAGCACATTTGAGTCACTTCAGTAGATGGATGAAGCATTCTTGTTTCCCCCTTAGCCCACTGATGAACGATGGCTCAAACTCTGGTAACATTGGAACCCTCAGCACTATCCCTACAGCGGCACCTCCTTCCAGCACTGGCGTTCGCAAAGGCTGGCACGAACACGTCACTCAGGACCTGCGGAGCCATCTAGTGCATAAGCTGTACGTACCCACTCCCACCCATTATTCCCATCTTGTGGCTGAAGACAGTGTAACAATTTTACAGTTTCATAGATGTTTGATTTTGTTCCTAAGTCACCCATTGGCCCCCAGGTGACAGTACCCTAAGAGCTAACAAGAGTCAGGTGCTTGTTTTAGGGAGCCACCTGCACTACTGGTAGAGCTCTAGCCCAGGGATTCATTTGTCCCCATGTGGGCAGGGGTGTCAGAGAGGGCACTGGTGGCTCTGCACCTCAGAGGGGCACTGACCTATACTCAGTGTTACAGAGGCAAAGGCCCCCAGTGCAACCTGACCTTTACGAGGTGGCCACAATTAGTTTAAGAGCTTTGCCTCATTTTGTGGCTCAAGATTATAGTTGTGAGGACCCCTAAGAATTGGGGGAGTTTGGGATTAGTGGGTACAGGTGACATGACAGTGCCACTGTACAGCTAGTTAACATAATAGAAAGTTAACAGTTGACTTTCTTGAGCTAGTTTTCTTAAATTGAAGGTGAAGTTAACAAACTAGATTCCCTTTAGTTTTTTTACCTTTTTTTTTTCCTCGCTTTCTTGCCCGGGCTAGAGTGCAGTGGCATCGTCGTAGTTCACTGCAACCTCAAACCCTTTGTCTCAAGCTGTATCTTCCTGCCTTAGCCTCCTTAATACCTGGGACTGCAGGCATGCACCACCACACCTAGCTAATTTTTAAATTTTTTTATAGAGACAGGGTCTCACTGATGCCCAGGCTGGTCTTGAACTTCTGGGCTCAAGCAGTCCTCCTGACTCAGCCTCCCAAAATGGTAGGATTACAGGTGTGAGCCTCCATGCCTGGATCAAACTTTTTTGTAATACATAGTTTAAAACTTAGGAATTTGAAATCATATTATTCTTGAAATGACCTAGCACACGTTTGTTAATAGCAAAATACTGGTGTGTTTGCTGTGTAGATGAGTTGATAGGTCAAGATTGTTTCCAGGGAGTGACTTCATTTGTGTGTTTATATACCAGGCAAGAGAGATTTGGGATTTCTCTCAACACTGTATAGCCACCGTAGGTAGATGATCCTTGTTTTGGAGTTCTCATTTACTACGTTGAATTGGATTGATAGACTGTATCGTCCTTTCAGTGTCCAAGCCATCTTCCCGACACCTGATCCCGCTGCTCTAAAGGATCGCCGCATGGAGAACCTGGTAGCCTACGCTAAGAAAGTGGAAGGGGACATGTATGAGTCTGCCAACAGCAGGGTAGGTGGCCGTGCAGCGTGTTACAGCCTGTATAACACCTGCAATAGACAGAACTGCATCTGTCTGGTTTGTTATCTGGAAATACGGTAATCTGTGTAATTGGGGGAGACGCCTTACCTTGAGGACACTAACCAGGGAGACTTCCCAGATAAGACATGAGACCCCTGCATGACTCTCTTGGTTAACTACAAGCGTTACCACTATAGTAGTAAATGGGGTGCTTACAATTGTATTATGTCCATGGAATATACTTTTCACAGTGGGTGTTTTTTATAACGCTTATATTATTGCCAGCATCAGTGAACAGCCAAGAAGAGGTTCAATTGTGGAATGAAATGTAATATGCATTTAGTACCTACTGTTGGATAAGTCCCATAAAGTCACTAGGAACTCAGCAAGACTTTGGGCTTTTGGTTTATTGGACGTGTTGAATACTTCCTTTGCCAGTGCATTTATTAAAGAAGTTCACTAGTTTGTTAGAACATACAAAACAGATCATTCATTTGCTTTTATGGTTTTAGCTGCTTAATATTGAATGTTACTTGTTTTTAGGATGAATATTATCACTTGTTAGCAGAGAAAATCTACAAGATACAAAAAGAACTAGAAGAAAAACGGAGATCACGTTTACATAAACAAGGCATCTTGGGGAACCAGCCGGCCTTACCAGCCCCAGGGGCCCAGCCCCCTGTAATTCCACAGGCACAACCTGTGCGAGCTCCAAGTAAGGACTTCATTTCCTTCTGCCAACCCTTAGCTTTGCTTGGTTTTTCTTCTGTGTTTGGGCTATATTTCTAAGAATATGGAATTACAGTCTCTGAAAGCCTGCCCTTTGGGAGCTATATATTGGCAGTGGCCAAGACACCCTGCCTTGGGCTGTGTTGTGATGCTGCATTTCTCTCCTGGGAGGACCCTTTAAAAGGTGCACTGGCATCAGAACACAAGTGCTTTTGGACCTATTAACTGTTTTTCCCTTTAAGTTTGAAAGTCCTCAATAGGAAATTCTTTATTTCTAAATCAGGGATCATTTTAAATAACCAAGGTTGGTTTATTTGTTTTTGCCATTCTAGATGGGCCCCTGCCCCTGTCAGTGAATCGCGTGCAGGTTTCTCAAGGTATTTAACTATTCGTTGTGAATCATATTTTAGTTTAACATTCAATAGCCATAACCTTTATTGGTTTTTTTCTCTTATTCCCCTATGTATTTCTTTGTAATCTTTTCTTCTTTCCATTCCTGTTTGCTGACAAGCAGAATTTAGTTCTACAGGTAGTATGAATCTTATAGGTAAGATCTCCATAGAGATCAGAAGTAGAATTTAGCTTTTTTTTTTAAATAGGGGTGTAATGACATTACTCTTAGGAAGCATCCAAAAAAGAAGCATTCTAGATTGGGGGAGGAAGCACTTCTGAATGCTTAGAAGGAGAATCGTGCAAGCCAGTCCTTTGGCAGGGAGCATCTGCAGGGGATGGGGGCACAGGTGCAGTGGCTTCAGGAGAATGTATATATGGAGATCTCGCACCAGACTGGGGTGGCAGCAGCTGTCTAAACCTTTAAGGGTTCTTTCTCAAGTAGAGATTCTATGGTTTTTGCTTGGTTGAAGCAGTCATTTTTGTTTTGGGAGAGGGGACATTTGAAAGCCTTGCTGCTCTTGATGCATTGATACCTGAGCAGTAGGACATTTTTCCAGGGTGCAAAATAAGGTGGTGACGTTATCTAAAAGAATCTAAGGAAAGAGGCCTTGTGGCGGTGTGCAGAGTAGTTTGGGGGAAGAGAAGAGGTAATTTTAAAAGTTGTAGTCTTACTGCATACTGAAAAAGACGTGGTAGATGAAGTGATATTATGGAGAAAACTTTTTAGGGACTTGTTTTGAAGAAATAGATTTGAGGGGTAAAAGAAATTAAGAAGTCAGAGAAGTTGAGCCTTAGGACAATGGCTAAACGCTGTGTTGGGGATTGGCCTAGGGCTTTGGTCTAGATAGGAAGATGCTGCTGGTTTGGGATATGATGAGACAGCTGTTTAGCAGTGGAATATTGAAAGAGATGTTTTCTAGGTAAGCACTTAACAACCTCCCTACCAGTAGCTATAGGTATGGGTAAATACGGATTGCTTTAGGTACTGTGTCTTAGTACATCCTTTTATTTAGTTAATAAAATTCTCAAGGAGAGGGGAGACTTTTATACTATAGGCTCCCTGGAAAGTCCTCCTGGCCTACATTGGCACTCGCTTATTTAAGGGTGACATTTCTAGGTAGTCTTGAAGGTAGTGCTCAGTGAGGCAAATGTTCTTCGAGCCTTCTCACAGCTACAACAGTGTAGGGCAACGCCCCCCAGAAATTCTCTCAAGGATTCTATTAGATTCCAGTGTTGGTCCTAAGACTCACTTGAACCAGCGTTTGTTTAGAGCTCAGAGTTTGCAGAGTATTGTTGGAAAATAGAAAGAACTAGACACCATGGTCTGGAGACACTGGCCAGTGAAGTTTCTTTTAGCGATATGGTGTTCCTGCAAACTACGGGAGTCTGGGGTACTGCTGGCCCTTGGGTACTTCTAAATGCTTAAAGTGCTTGCAAATTAAAACAATGTTTAGAGTCTTAGCACAGATTCTAACAATAAACATAAACCCAGCCAAGGAACTTGGAAGCCTGAGATGATGGGAGCCAGCTGCTCCAAAAGGCTTCGGGTAGGGGTGTGCTCAGAAGCTTGGGTCTTAGGAAATGTCTCTTCTGTAGAAGGGGGGCTGGGGCACCATCCTGGCAGGTTGAGCCTCATTCCTTCATGCCACCTCCTCACCCCCTTTGTTGCTTCAGTGCCTTGTACAGTGTGCAGCCTCCTGGGTGAGCCCTGCCCCAGCCTTGCTGGCACTTGCTCCCTGTTGGTTTTACTTGACCCTCTGCCCCCATGTCCTTCACCTTCCCTAGCACACCCCCCCCCCAATACCACCCTTACCAACCACAGCCACATTGGTGCCATTTTCCCTGGATATGGGAAGGTCTGTTACTTAACCATCTTCTCTGATTAATTGGGTGATTTCCTTTCAGTTGTCTATGTTACATATGTGTTCCATTTTTTACTTTACTTAGAGTTTATTTGATGAGTTGTAATTCTGTTTTCCTGTGGGTGCTTTTTCTAATGAACCATTATGGATACATTTACAGGGATGAATTCATTTAACCCAATGTCCTTGGGGAACGTCCAGTTGCCACAAGCACCCATGGGACCCCGTGCAGCCTCCCCCATGAACCACTCCGTCCAGATGAACAGCATGGGCTCGGTTCCAGGGGTAAGTGCTTCTCCTTTCCTTAACTGTGCTGCTGAAAGCCCTTACTCCCACGTGGAACCTTCTCCAAGCAGTGAAATTCCTATATCATCTCAAAGTCCTCTGGTTCTTGTTCCTTTGAATTTGGGTTGTGCTTTATTTCCTTTCTCTATTTTTTTTTTTTTTAAGTGAAAGTGAGATTTACTCAGAAAATTTAGAAGGTCTACTCCATAGAGCAGAAACAAGTTCTCCCTGCAGAAGAGAACTGGTCCCGCGGTTCCTGTTGCCTTTGTATTTAAGCAACTGCTTCATTATACGCTAGACAAGGGGAGGAATATTCATGGCAGGGGTGGTGTTTCTGTACCACATCTCTCTTTTTTAAAACTCTTCATTACTATAGTGAGAATTATTTGACCGTTATTTATTTTTATTAGAATAACAAATTCATAGGCCTTTGTGGCTTTGAGAGAAGATGGGAGTTCTGAGGATGGGGAGTACACATGGCCAAGGGAGACTGTCAGCAGCTGTGGACTCGAGAGCTCGCTCTCTGAGGCTGCTTTCTAAACACTTGCGAGACCTAATAAAAGGCATGTTTACACTTTCAATTATAGCATGCTACTGATTTCTATTCAGGGGACAATTTGAAGTTGGCTCGTTTGAGAGACTGCCTGAGAAAGTGTGCAGAGTGCCTAGGAGCCAGGGAGTTCTTAGCAAGTGGTGGTCCCTTCCCTCGAGGAAGGGCAGGAGTGAGCCCTGTGCTTTGTATCGTCTGGGGTTGTGAGGCCTTCGGTCTTTCTGGTTGCACCCTTCATGTTGAAGACTGTCTCTCGACTTCTGAACTGCAGCTGTCGTGGTGCTTGTTGTCTTATAGATGGCCATTTCTCCCTCCCGGATGCCTCAGCCTCCGAGCATGATGAACACGCATGCCAACAACATGATGGCCCAGGCGCCCACTCAGAACCAGTTCCTGCCGCAGAACCAGTTCCCGTCATCCAGTGGGGCAATGAGCGTGAACAGTGTGGGCATGGGGCAGTCAGCGCCCCAGACAAGCGTGTCGCAGGTACTGTGCCCTGCTGGGACTGTAGCCACCAATGTTCATGTAGCCCCAGCTTCCTTCGACCTTAGCCTGTCTTATTTTATGGAAGGTAGACTTCTAGAATACACAGTTCACTTTCATGTATCACAGTCTATTTTTCTCCACTTTGTCCTGTAATTTTTAAGTTACTTGAAATTCCTCTTATCCTCCCTGGGTGAAGTACATGCAAAAGTGGTGAAATGGGTTGTGATTTTTTGGTTTGTGTTTTATGTTCTGACCTTAGGGTGTTTAGTTGTTTCGTTTTATTTTTTGTTTGTGTATTTTAAATTCTAAGTTTAACGTGATCCTGAGAGACATTGGGATTTTAGAAAGGGCCCGAGAAAGGTCCTATGAGTTCACTCCGGATGATTTGTTTGTGTGTCCTATTACCTGTCTCTCAGCCACCCAGGCGAAATCCAGCTAACTGAGTCATTTGAGTATTTCTCTTCTTGTTGAATGTGTTTTTAATTATTCAATCTAAAGCCGAAGAAAACTATTCGCCATTCATTTTGCTGCTTTTTTCCGCTTGTATTAATTGTAGTTCATCAGATCGCAACTATATACAAATTTTACATCTATTTAAAGCAGGTCAATCTTCTGCAAAAGATAAAATTCATGTCTTAATTTTTTAACATGAAGTAATGCTGAATAAGTCATTAAATGTATTAGATTTACTCACTAAATAATTATTAATTCTTAATTTTCCATAATATCTCATTTTTCTAGAATAAGGATTAGCCAACATTCTGTTAAAGGTTCAAATGTTAAATATTTTCGGCTTCGTGGGCCATGAAGTCTCGATGTTAATTGTTCAGCTCTGTTGTCACAGTACAACGTATTCGTGGACAGTGTGTGCACATGTGTGGCTGTGCTGCCGTGAAACTCCGTTTGCAGACACGAGGAGCCAGCTGCATTGGCCCACAGGCAGTGGTTTGCCAGCCTCTGCTCGAGAACACTGATTCAGAATCATTTTTTAAACGGTCCACGAATATTTCTGAAATGTCTCCCCAGTGAAAAACCACTGCAGTGAAACATTTCAGTGTTTTAATAACTAACTTAATAACTAACTTTAAAAAAAAGATATACTTTTTTCTGTGGTGTAAGCTATGGATGAATGTTATAGAACATGAAGCTAACAAGCTGAGTAAATGAAAACTAGATAAACCCCTTACCCATGGTTTCACTTTGCAAGGTTTCAGTACCCACAGTCCAAAAATATTGAATGGAAAATTTCCAACATAAACAATTCGTAAATTTTAAATTGAGTGCCATTCTGAGTTGCATGATGAAATCTCACTCTGTCCCACTCTGTGCTACGCAGCACGTGAATCATTCCTTTGTCCAGCATTTCCACCCTGTAGACACTACCTGCCTGTTAGTCACTTAGTATCTGTCTCGGTTATCAGATTAAAGTATGAGAAACATTTGTACCGTTAACTTATTTGGAAAGTGTACCTTATTATAAGTGTACAGCTTGGTGAGTTTTTGCAAACAGAACGTTCCTGTGAAACCAGCAGAACTCATCAAGAAACCACGATTAGATTTCCATACATTTGATTCTTCAACTCTATTGTCAATTTTCAAATGAGGGAGATAATTTTAACACACTCTGTTTGTTTCTGGTAGGGGCAGGTACCTGGTGCTGCTCTTCCTAACCCTCTGAACATGCTGGGGCCCCAGGCCAGCCAGCTGCCTTGCCCTCCAGTGACACAGTCACCCTTGCACCCGACGCCACCTCCTGCCTCCACGGCCGCTGGCATGCCGCCTCTCCAGCACCCGACGCCACCTGGGATGACTCCTCCCCAGCCAGCAGCTCCCACTCAGCCCTCAACTCCTGTGTCGTCTTCCGGGCAGACCCCCACCCCCACTCCTGGCTCAGTGCCCAGTGCCGCCCAGACCCAGAGCACCCCTACGGTCCAGGCAGCAGCCCAGGCCCAGGCAACCCCACAACCTCAAACCCCAGTCCAGCCCCCGTCTGTGGCCACCCCTCAGTCGTCGCAGCAGCAGCCGACACCTGTGCACGCCCAGCCTCCTGGCACGCCGGTGAGCCTCTCGGTCTGCTGTCTTCCAAGCAAGACTCTTAGACGATAACTTTCCCATAAAAATTTCAGTCATGAGGTTGCTGCAGCATCTTGGTACAACCTCAAAAAGTATCTGTACCCTAATAGGACTGTGATGAGCTGTGTTTTGTTTCCGGTACTGGTTCCAGAGGCTGTTTGGCAGGGCATGACTTATGATTATCCTCCCAATTAAAGAAATTTGTAGGAATCAGTAATTATAAAGAAATCATACATGGTCATATGTAGCTGAGGCTTTTTTCTTTTGTTTTTTTTGTAGAGACAGGGTTTCACTGTGTTGCCCAGGCTGGACTTGAACTCCTAGCCTCAAGTGGTCCTCCCACCTACACCTCCCAAAGTGCTGGGATTACAAGAATGAGCTGCCACACCCGGGCCACGCATAGAAGTTTTTAACTTTATAAGGGACCATTAACTCTCCTAGATTGATGTCTTCCAAGTTTATAATAGTTTTTCTGCTAATGTTTTGTGGGTTTGGTAAACTGCCACGCTTCTAATGGTATGTCCTTTGACCTGGTCTGTCAGCCTTGTTTTCAGACTAGAGAAACCTTTTCTTTTTCATGACAAAATGACAGATCTAGGTTAGTGCTGCCTGTGGCTCACACCTACCTGCTCCTTCATGGGGGTGGAAGTGAGGTGATGTGGCGGATCACAGCTTTGAGCGTGTCTGAGGCCTGCCTCGGTACCAGGCTTGGGACCTTCTAGTCTGGACTGCCTTTGCTGACCCAGGCCTCAGACTGCACCCATCCCCTCCACACTCCTCTCCCAAGTTTCACTGAAATCTTAGTATCCATTTTCTTATCAGTCTACCTTAGACCCCCACCTCCTCAACTGTGTTAACTTTATTCTTACATACTGAGGATATTTGGGCCATACCATCAAATGTTCAAGGAAGGGACCACATACGGTGGCCCACACTTATAATCCTAGCACTTTGGGAGGCTGAAGCAGGAAGATTGCTTAAGGCCAGGAGTTCAAGACGTACTGAGGATGTTTATTTATTAAATGTCCAAATTAATCCCAACAACCCCAAGATGACATTATTATTCGTATTTCTCCACAGGGGAATGTACTTATTTATCCTTATTCTACATTTTTGTCTTTAAATAAGATCCCTTTGTAACTTTATGTTATGTTTTGTTTGTTTACTTAAAACTCCACTGGACAAGACTTGGCAGGTTAAGAACTCTCTCAGTGGTTCCTTCTGTTAATGTATGCTTATTCCACCGTCACCACTGTGCCTATAGCTTACTTGGCTCATTATACACCGTTTCCATGTTGGCACTTGATTCTCCCCCTTCATATCTGCTTGGACATTTATAATTCAGCCTTTACCATAAACATTAGCAGCCTTACTGAACGAAATTAATTTTAAAATAGGAGGTTCCATGACTTAGCTAGAAAACTTTGAGAAAGTAATTTTGTATCAAAATTTTTAAAGCTCTGTCCTTCCCTCTCTGAATTCTTGGCAAGAAATGAGTTGTGCTTCTGGCTTGTAGTGACTTTCTCTAAAACTCACTCCTGTTTTAACTTCTGTTCTTCAGTTCTCTCAAATAGGGGTGCCTAGTAGGTTAGTATTAAGAAATGTTGACAAGAAATTGTAGCTTGGATGAGTGAAAGAGTTGGAGGTCATTAGGTTGTCTGTTTACAGAGTTGAATGATTTGGGTTTCTTCACAGCTTTCCCAGGCAGCAGCCAGCATTGATAACAGGGTCCCCACGCCCTCCTCGGTGGCCAGCGCTGAAACCAACTCCCAGCAACCAGGACCCGACGTGCCTGTGCTGGAAATGAAGGCCGAGGTCCCTCCCGAGGACATGGAGCCTGACCCTGGTGAATCCAAGGGGGAGCCTCGGTCTGAGGTGGGTGCCAGGCCCGGGGTGAGGCAATGGCCATATGTGGAAGCTCTACCCTGGCAGCGCTGGGGGTCTGCATGCATGTCCCTGGATTTTGTTTCAATATTCTGTTTGATGTGACTTCAAATTGCAGTGTGTTAAAAACAAATTGGTTATTCGTTTTAAAATACAAGGTATGGGTTTATTTTATTTTGCCAGAAACGAAGAGCACTGGCTTATATTTTAAATGTTTGAATCTTCCAACGACCTTTTCTTTAACGCTCTTCATTCATTTCTAGTTCTGCAGAGGTAGACTGCAGAAGGGGTGGTGGATTCATTTACTAATTAACCTGTGGCAGAAGCTGAAAACTGGCAGACCATGGGCAGGATCCAGCCTGTAAATGTGTTTTGTTTGGCCCACACAATATTATAAAAATCAGGAAATTGCAAATAAAACCCTGGTTTCTGGCTTTTCTTAAAAAGTGAGAAGCTTTCAGAATTGTGCTTGCATCCCTGTGTGACAACAGTCTGGGTGTGATCACCAGCCGTGGCCTCCAGATAGGACACTGGCTCTCCAGTCAGTCAAAGTCCCCACTGCTCCTTGCTGTCTCACACCACACCTCCTACCTCTGAGCAAGGGCTTTTGATCCTGTTTCAATTTTCAAAGAGATTCTTATTCCAAATTAGAAATATTTATCTGTGAAAATACTGAGCGTATATAATTTTTTAAGCACTTTTACATTTAAACATTTTCAAATTTAGGACTGATTACACAGTACTTGTATCGAAGTGCCTTACTGGACACCAGTGCTCGCTCCCTTCTTCTGACAGAGAAGAGGAATGATAAATGCAATTTTGTTTTTCTCAAGATGATGGAGGAGGATTTACAAGGATCTTCCCAGGTTAAAGAAGAAACAGATGCAACAGAGCAGAAATCAGAACCGATGGAAGTGGACGAAAAGAAACCTGAGGTGAAAGTGGAAGCTAAAGAGGAAGAGGAGAGCAGCACTAATGGTACAGCCGCCCAGTCAACGTCTCCGTCACAGCCGCGCAAGAAAAGTAGGTCTCTTTTAAACTTGCTGACCTGTGCTGCTTTTCCATTGTGTTATGAGTCCACACGGAGGATTAAAAGCTAAAGCAAACAAGTAATCCCATCTCCACTATCTTCCTTCCCTGCCATTCCCCAGGTTTTACCTCTTAGAAATGGACTCCAGCCCTGTGGCCCACAGGGTTTATAGGGTGAATGAAAAACCCAGCTGCAGCTCCGAGGGCTCCCAGACTCCAGGGCTGTCTTCTGAGATGGCACCGGCTAGGGGCCCGGCGTTGAAAATGTGTCTGAGTCCTTAAACAGGCTAAGAAGTCTGGGCTTTATTTGGCAAGGTGTGAAGAACCACTGAAGTATTTGAGTAGGAAAATGACCAAAAAGCTGTGATTTTCGGGAAATGATCATTATAGCAGCACATATGTGTACTGGAGATATGGTAGGTTTCTGCTGATGCAATTAGGAAACAGAGTCAGGGCAGTGGAGTGACGGCAGTGCCTAGTGACCAGTGCAGCAGGATGGGGAAGAGGAGGGAGGCAAGCTTTGGGTTCTGAGAGGTGTGGAGTAAGCCAGCCTTGAAGTGGAAGTTGAGTGGAATCCATTTGAGATGTGTCCAAAGTAAGGAGGTAACAGGGTGTTGGAAAATTATCAAGTGACCCTTAGAAATGTGAGCTGAAACTCAGAAAGTTCAGGGCTGCGGGCAACACCTTTGAGAACGATAACAGAGCAGCGCTGGAGGCTGAGACTGTGCAGCTGTGCAGGACTCTGGAGGTCACGGAGTGCAAGCCTCAGACCTATTTATGCTCTTAAGAATTGAGGACCCTAGAGAGATTTTGTGTGGATTACCTATCACTGTCTATTCTATTAGAAATTAAAACTGAGACATTTTTTAAATATTTAATTTATTTAAAATAATAAATCTGTTACATAGTACCTATAAGAAATGCATTTTTATTAAAAATAACTTTTCTAAAACAAAAAGAGTGAAAATAGTGACATCATTTTACAATTTTGCAACTCTTTGAAGGGAGTTAAGGAAACAGCTGGATTGCACATCTGCCTCTGGTGCACTTTGTTGCGATAATGTTGTTTTGAGGTATGTGAAGAAAATCCAATCTCAGATAAGTATTTGATAAAGGGAGTATTTTAATGACCCTATCAGGTAATTGTGGATGTTATTCTTTGATACTGTACCAAAATTCAACAAGAGAAGGTTTCTAAAAGGGTAGTCGCAAGCATGGAACCTGAATCTATGGCACTGGATTCTTGGTACTCTGTGACATTAGAATCCACTGGTCTATCGTAAACTTCGAATGGATCTTTTGTCCTTGGGTGGTTTTTGTTTTGTTTTGTTTTTGTAACACTATCCTTTGGTCATGTGGAAAATTTTTGTTCACTGAGTTATGCGGATTTTTCATCCTTGTTAATATCACCATCAGTTTCTTCAAACAAGTCTTACAAGTTTTGAGAAGCTGTCGCGCTTATGAGGCAGATACAGGTTTTCCAAAACTCTTAATTTTTAATGAAAACCCAAATTTTATCATTGGGACAAATGGTGTCAGTTGTCCTTAAAGTAACTGGCCATATTTGTTGATATTTGAGAAAATGTCTACCACATACCATCAGAACAAGGCACTGCTTCAGCGCTTGACCCCAGCACTCACACAAGTGCTGTTTCCCAAGATGGCCATTGTATGCAGGGCACGTGCTTTATGCAAACATCCCATTTCGTCACGCAGAATAAAAGACATGGGCTGGGCACGGTGGCTCATGCCTGTAATCTTAGCACTCTGGGAGGCCGAGGTGGGAGGATCACAGCTCAGAAGTTGAACACCAGCCTGAGCAAGAGTGAGACCCCATCTCTACTAAAAAACAAACAAACAAACAAACAAACAAAAACTAGCCAGGCAACTAAAAATAGAAAAAAGTAGCTGGGCATGGTGGCATGCACCTGTAGTCGCAGCTACTCAGGAGGTTGAAGCAGGAGGATTGCTCGAGCCCACAAGTTTGAGGTTGCAGTGAGCTACACTGACGCCATGACACTCTAGCCCAGGCAACAGAGCAAGATTCTGTCTGGAGGGCGGGCGGATCGTTCTGAGCTTAGGAGTTCGAAACCAGCCTGAGCAAGAGCAAGACCCCGTCTCTACCAAAAATCGAAAGAAATTAATTGGACAGCTAAAAATATATACAGAAAAAATTAGCCGGGCATGGTGGTGCATGCCTGTAGTCCCAGCTACTCGGGAGGCTGAGACAGTAGATCGCTTGAGCCCAGGAGTTTGAGGTTGCTGTGAGCTAGGCTGACGCCACAGCACTCACCCCAGGCAAAGCAGTGAGACTCTGTCTCAAAAAAAAAAAGAAAAAAAAGATTCTGTCTTGAAAAAGAAAAAAGAATAAAAGATATGTACCAGTACCAAAGGTAGAGATTTAATAAAAGTAACACTTTTTACTACCTCATCAAGGGTATCTTTCTCAAGTGTGGCTGGCATTTTTTTCTCAGAGTATGCAGCAGCAGCAAAGAATGTGATACTGAGTAGAGTTTGATGCCTCTGCCTCTCTTTTTCTTTGGTTTTGTTTTTTTTGTTTGTTTGTTTTGCTAAGGTGTCAGCAATTTTACTCACCGTTACTTTTGTCCCATCTATGCAAATAGCAACATGTGCAAAAGGCAGGTGATGACTTGGGGTTATTATGAAAATCATTTTAGGCTTAGTGAAATAATTTTGATGTTACAGACCCATAGAAAGGGCCTAGGACAGTGCTAGAACTTTCTCTAGTGATGGAAATATTCTGTATCTGTGCTCTCAATGTGGTAGCCACCAGCTACTTGTGATTGCTGAGCACTGAAAATGTGACAAAGGTGACTAAGGAAATGAATTTTTTTTTCTTATGTAATATTGCTTCATTTAGATTTCAGTAGGTGTATATGGCTGGTGACTGCCATATGAGACAGCACGAGGGTCTCCAAGGGGTCTGTGAACCATTTTGAGAACTGCTGATGTGGCACACGGCCCTAATTGAATGGAGAAGGTTTTGAGGCCAGAGAGGTGGGGTGACAAGCTCCATGGTACTCCACACTAATTGGTAGCAAAGAATGTGATTCAGATACAGCTTCTGACTTTTACTTCAGCTCATTTGGAGTCTTATTACATAAATGTAGTGGTTTAAGATAGGAGTTTGAAAATGCTTTTCTCAGCGTAGGTTTTAACCATTGTTTAATGAATGAGTGAAAGAATGAATGATCAGCCACCAAAGTGAGGCCTTATCACATTTGATTCCCACCAGGGAGAAGACAGGGTTTAGAGCAGGAGTCAGCAGACTCTTTCTGTAAAGGGCCAGATAGTCCAGATTTAGGCTTTGTGCCTCATAAGGTCTGTGTCACAACTGCTCGACTCTGCCATTGTGCAGAAGCAGCCATAGATCATCTTATAAATGAATTAGCATGGCTGTGTGCCAATAAAGCTTTATTTTTGGAGACTAAAATTTGAATTTTGTGTAATTTTCATGTGTCATGAAATACTTTTTTCTTTTTTTCCCAATCATTAAAAAATGTAAAATCCATTCTTGGCTCTCAGGGCAGAAAAGGGTAAGCAGCTGGCCAGATTTGGCCTGTTGGTCATAATTTGCCAACCCCTCATCTAGGGGAATGAAAAGCTATTTGTTAAATAATTATTTTCTTATAAAGAGTTACTCGAAGAACACCAAGTGCTACTTCATCTCTGTATAAAACAGAATAGAAGAAAAGGAGTTAGCAGGAAGCGAGGATGTACATGTGTTTCCAGCACTGCTGGAGGGCCCCGTCTGCTCACTAGGCCTGGCCTTTGTGCTTCGCGTGCTGGGGGAGTGCTGCGTTTGGATTTTTACTTGCTCACCCAGATCTCAAGCAGCAGTCTGAAGTCTCAAGCATCTAGGTGTCCCAGCGAGGAGGCAGGGTCTGCTGGAGGTTGGTCAGGAGACCCAATCAGTCCCTGGCTGAGATGCGAATAAACTCTGGGGAAACTTCTTGGCGCTACAGTTTTCATTTCTAGAGTGAGGGTGTTAAGTTGGATTTCACCCTTAACCTTTACTTTCACCTGATAGAAATCAGATGGTACCTTCCAGAATTTGGCAAGTTAAACCACCCCTGCCCGAGACAGAAATGATGATGGGCCCATATATCAGATGCATGCTACTTCCCTACTGGAACTTTAAATGTTACCCTATTTTAATCTGATTTTTAAATTGTGGCTTACTACATATCTGTTGTAGAAAGTCTTTTCAAGATATAAATTTGCATCACTTATGACCTAAGTCATCAGAATTCCTTAGGCATATTTGCCTCGTCTTTTTTCTGTGCAAAAGTGCATTTGAGCCACATAGGGGAATGACACACTGACTGCTCACTCACTTGCCTCCAGCACTGAAGAATTTTGTATTTGGCAGCCAGTGTTTATTTTTGTATTGGTGACAACAGAAAGTGTAGTAGGAAATAGGATGGCTAAGGGGTTGGAGAAATTGGCATTGGTAAATACGGGAGGGAACATTACAGAATTTTTTAGAAAAGTACTTATTTTTGTAGCTCTGTCACTGTATACATTGTTTATGAGGTTGTAATTCAAAACAATTTGTCTCAAGTAGCCTCAGTTTAATTCAGCCAAGGACGGAAAAGTTTCATCAGAGGATTTTTTAAGGTCCCTTCCAGTGAAATGGCTTTGTTTACTACCCAGTTTGATCAGTGAAGCAGATTTGGAAGTTAGCTTTATTTTCTATTTCAGCAAATTTTTAATGTTGGAAACCCTTTCTTTGAAGAAGCAGACTTCTCAGTGTCATATTTTGCCTTAGTACCTGGATACAGTTTTTTAAACACTAACGCCACTGTGCTTTCAGAATCAGTGAGTTATGGCTTTAGTCCGGGGACTCTCGTGATGATGGACAAGAGCCGCCTGAGTGCCTTGGAGGTGGCTGGAGGTAGCAGCAGCCAGTCTTCCATTGTAAATGTGATGTAGGAGGGGCCTGAGCACCTTCTACATGGTGTCTTGTCTTGATGTTTTCTGACTGCAGTCTTTAAACCAGAGGAGTTACGCCAGGCCCTCATGCCGACCCTAGAAGCGCTGTACCGACAGGATCCAGAGTCCTTGCCTTTCCGGCAGCCTGTAGATCCCCAGCTCCTAGGAATTCCGGTAAGTTAATACATTATATTAACTTATGTTAATAAGTAAAAGTATATTAACTGTTGTCTGTCAACAATGTTTTGTTTCTTTCAATTTCACATCAGTGGAGCCCCAGGTCCAAGGAGGGGTGCATTAAGGTGGGGGAGCATGCACAGGGGCTCCAGCCATTCACTGTAGCCTGGGCCCCTGGGGCCTCACTTTATATTTGGGGCTTTGGGTAAGCCTTTGTCTAAAAGGAGCAGCTTCAAGAATTGGTGAGCGTCGATTATAAAATACTTTGGCCTCTCTGATACTCCTGGGTAGACTTGCAAAGGCCATGAGGACCCAACAAATTCTATTTAGTAGTCACTAGTTTTGTGTTTATGTTTATCTTGGAATTCCATTCTGTTTGCTAGGATCAAGAGCAAATCTCTAGCCAAACGCAGTGATTCACCCCTGTAATACTGGCACTTTGGGAGGCTGAGATGGGAGGATCACTTGAAGCCAGGAGTTTGAGACCAGTGTGGGCAATAGTGAGACCCCATCTCTACAAAAAATAAAAAGAAATTAGCCAGGCACGGTGGTGCACACCTGTAGTTTCAGCTACTCAGGAGGCTTAGGCAGGAGGGTCACTCAAGCCTAGGAGTTTGAGGCTGCGGTGAGCTCTGCTCACTCCATTGCACTCCAGCCTGGGTGACAGAGTGAGACCCTGTCTGGGGAGGGGCAGGGGAGGGCAGTGAGTCTCTAGAAATACACATTGTATGATAAATTTCTTCACTGTTTTAATTCAGTGAATTAAAATCTTTATTTTTTAAATTTTTTATTAAAAGTATCTTTTAAGATATTTTCTTTAACTTTCCTTTGAAGTAATTTGATCATACTTAAAATATTGGGCTGGGTGTGGTGCCTCATGCCTGTCAATCCTGGCACTCTAGCACTGTAGGAGGCCAAGGTGGGAGGATCACTTGAGGCCAGGAGTTTGAGACCAGCCTGGGCAACATAGTGAGACCATGTCTCTACAAAAGAAAGAAACAAAAAATTTGCCAGGTATGGTGGTGGCACCTATAGTCCCAGCTGCATGGCTGAGGCAGGAAGATTGCCTTTGTCCGGGAGTTTGAGGCTGCAGTGAGCTATGATCTCGCCACTGTACTCTAGTCTGCGTGACAGAGTCAAGACCCTGTCTCTTAAAAAAGAAGGAAAAGAAAAGAAAAAATTAATTACAGTTTTAACATGTAAAATCAGAGGAACATCAGAGGTTATTTTTTTTTTCAATTCCTGTTTCTTACTATTGGGAACAGAAGTTCTTCTGGTATTTTCTATTTCTAATGTATTTTAGCATAAAGCTGCCATTTGGAAGCTGCCAAGTGGCTGGCATTTGGAATTTGGGGTATCCCCTAGACTGAGACCATTTTGTTTTTAAGGATTATTTTGACATTGTGAAGAATCCCATGGACCTTTCTACCATTAAGCGGAAGCTGGATACAGGGCAATACCAAGAGCCCTGGCAGTATGTGGATGATGTCTGGCTTATGTTCAACAATGCCTGGCTCTATAATCGTAAGACGTCCCGGGTCTATAAGTTTTGCAGTAAACTCGCAGAGGTCTTTGAGCAAGAAATTGACCCTGTCATGCAGTCCCTTGGATATTGCTGTGGACGCAAGGTACAGTTTTAAGTTTTTTTGGAAAATGAATTTTCCTGGTTAATACAGCCAACAAGGGTGTTACGCTAACATGAGAGACTCAACATTCTGACCACGCTGTGTGCCGGGATGCACGCACGTATGGTGTGGTCTCTCCTGACACAGTCGGTACCTGCAGAAGCCGTGTGGTGGGTGCTGACAGGGAGGCCATGATAGAGCATTCCTGACTGCCCTGGTGTCCGTTTCACATGTCTGTGACACATGTCTCCTGAAGCCAATGCCACCCTAATTCTGTCACATTTTATCCCAAAATGTCTTTCAATAGTTACTAAAATTGTACTAACAGAAGTAATTTACTAGCTAAATCTAACTCTGTGGTGGACTAGAATATTACAGGACAGTAAATGGAATATATTTTTATGTAAAAGTATTTCTCCTTTGTTTTTGCAGTATGAGTTTTCCCCACAGACTTTGTGCTGCTATGGGAAGCAGCTGTGTACGATTCCTCGAGACGCTGCCTACTACAGCTATCAGAATAGGTAAGCACCGAGCAGTTCCCTGCATTGTGGGACAGAGTTGGAAGGTCTTAGAGCAAGGCACGCTCATCTGATGGTAGCCCAGGCACGTTATTGCTTTCCTGAAGTTCCGGGGAAAAAAAAGTGCTTCTTAGTCACTCAGATAGGCCTGTGGTCTCTTAATTATAAAGCATATGTTTATAGTGTAAAAGTTTAATCTCAAAACCACTTGCCACACTGCTTATATTAGGCACATTCATTCTTAAGGCAGTCTTTCTCAAATGTAACCCTGTAAGCAAGAGTCTAAAGTTGAGAGTAACTCTAATAAAGGGTGGCATGCCCTTTTTTTTTCTTAATACAAGTAGAAAGTTTATTTGGGCCAAGCTTGATAATTGCAACCTGGGAGCATAGATTCAAGTTGCCCGGAATGTGCGTACACACCCAGTCTTTTTCAAGATACTCGTAGAGTAGAAAACTTGTATTTTACTCTTCCACCTGCATGCATTTGCCTAAGTTAATTTGGCATGATCAGTCTCAAGGAAAGATGGAAAGACATGCATGAGTGCTACTTCCTTCAAAAAAGAAAAAAAAGTCTCTGATTTGTATTTTAATTATTTTTATTTTTAAATTAGCACAATACAAAATGAGATCTGGTGTTTTTATTGAGTTCAAGAATAACCCTCCTGGCCGGGCGCGGTGGCTCACGCCTGTAATCCTAGCACTCTGGGAGGCCGAGGCAGGCGGATCGTCCTGAGCTCAGGAGTTCGAGACCAGCCTGAGCAAGAGCGAGACCACGTCTCTACCAAAAAAATAGAAAGAAAATTAATTGGACAGCTAAAAATATATATAGAAAAAATTAGCCGGGCGTGGTGGCGCATGCCTGTAGTCCCAGCTACTCGGGAGGCTGAGGCAGAAGGATCACTTGAGCCCAGGAGTTTGAGGTTGCTATGAGCTAGGCTGACGCCACGGCACTCGCCCCAGGCAAGAGAGTGAGACTCTGTCTCAAAAAAAAAAAAAAGGATAACCCTCCTGTTATCATATGGCTATTTCTGGATTTTGTGAGTGGTGGATATGCCTGAGAAATATTTGCTATTCTTTTGGAATATAAAGATAGCTGAAGAATAGATCTCCTGTTTTAAATAGAGGGAGAGTGAAAATACTTTTTATTGTTGATTCCCCACACAAATACAACTTAAGTGGCTGCATGTTGCCGTAGCATGAGGACATCATGCCTTGAAGCCCAAGTTGTGGCTCTTGGTCAAACTCAATGATGTTGCCTCCTTGTCATGAACCAGCAACTGGACTTCATGTGACCAAGACGGAGCTCCCTGCTTAGCCTTTGTCTTTAGGTTCAAGTATTAAATGTCAACATTAGAGTTTGCTGTTTGAATTATTTTGTTCTTGTTTAGTAATAGTAATTACATATGTTCTAATAGTTGAAAGAAGATAGAGGACTTTTTGTTATTCAAAGGTACATGCACAGATCTGAAAAATTTGGAATTTTGCAATGATTTTTCCTCCATTTATGTTTTTTAATTCTTTTAATTTTTTTAAAAAAACTAACCGTATTCAAGGTAACTCCCATCAAAATCCCATTTTTGTAAAAAAAAGAGCTATTGACACAAAAACATCTCAAAAAAAGGTTTCTAATCCTCTCCTGGCCCACTTAGTCCTAATGCTGTTCAGCGTAGTGAAATCCTGGTGCATGGGGGAGAGATGGACCCCAGAGAGCATCTCTGCTGGAAGTGTAGCCTGTATCGCTGTCCTGCTGAAAATAGTGTAACGTTTGGAATCTGATATCTGTCTGAAAGTTCCCCTTTTTTCAATGGAAGCATTGTAAGACAAAGTTTGAAATGATAGCATAGCCCTTCACAGTGGGATCCCCCCACAGTGACTTGGTGTTGTCCTGGAAGTTCTGGCCCCTCCATTTAGTTTTAGTCGTCTGACCTTCAGCACATCCCATAATGTATTAAGTTTACTCTTGTCCACGATACAGACACAGTAGCATCTTCCCTGACAGCCTCATGTTTTCAAGTCCCCTCTGAAATATTGAATAGGAATGCACTTTGAAAACTGGGTATGGCGAGCAAAAAAGTTGTTATGATATTTTAAGAGAACAGATTAACATTTAATATTAACTATACCCTAAAAACATGCCACCTCCAGGCTATGTTGCCCAACACGGTTTTTGGTTCAGAAAGAGGAACAGATTTGCCACTTCTCTGAAGTGTTTGGGGCCTTTCATGGTTGGTTTCCCTGTTCTTGGGCCCTTTGGGACTCTGCCTTTGCTGATTTGCACAGATTTTGCCCATATAAATTGAGAGGAATTAAAGTTCAATAGAATTGATAAGATCAGGGCCGGGCGCAGTGGCTCACGCCTGTAATCCTAGCACTCTGGGAGGCCGAGGCGGGCGGATTGTTTGAGCTCAGGAGTTCAAGACCAGCCTGAGCAAGAGCGAGACCCCGCCTCTACTAAAAAAATAGAAAGAAATTAGCTGGACAACTAAATATGTATAGAAAAAATTAGCCGGACGTGGTGGCGCATGCCTGTAGTCCCAGCTACTCGGGAGGCTGAGGCAGGAGGATCGCTTGAGCCTAGGAGTTTGAGGTTGCTGTGAGCTAGGCTGATGCCACAGCACTCTAGCCTGGGCAACACAGTGAGACTCTGTCTCAAAAAAAAAAAAAAAAAAAAAAAGGAATGGATAGGATCAGGGTGTCACTGATGGAGTGCAGACACAGGACCATTTTGAAAGTTCTGAAATGTCAATTTTATTTCTATATAGAACTTCATTTTTACTAAACAAAAGTAATGTATTTTCTTAAGAGTGGAAATGTAAATAAAGGAGTTCTGTCTTATTAATGATACATTTTAAAAGTATAAGCATGTCTCTCAGCTGATTTCACAGGTGTGTTCTGTAGAATACTGTACTTGAGTAGATTAACATGTTGTAATTCTGAGAAAGCAGTGGCCTAATTCTACAGTGAGCATTTTAACTGCTTACATTTTTATTTTCAGTTTGACTATTTATGAACACTGTGGTGTTCTTATGAATAATTGTTTTGGCACTTATAGTCCTGTTTGGGCACTTAGAACAATAGAAAATCTTACAGACCGTTTAAACAAGTGAAATCCTAATGTATAAACGAATGTATAGTTACATTTTCACTTGTTTCCATACTTTGAAAATTTGAAAGTAACTCATGTTGGGAAAACTGTTCTAGAGCTTTTCCAGTTAGTATCTATAGATAATATCCCAGTTATTCAAATACAGTGATATGGTACTTAAAACAATCTGCATTTGAAAACTTTCTCCATATATTATATTACCCTGATAGATAAACTGTGCTAACTTTAGCAACCCAGATAAGCATCATCATTGGATTATGTGAAGTATTTCTCCTTTGCAATTCCATATTCATCAAACTGCTTCCTTCACACAGGCTCTTAGAGTTGAAAAGTGAATTTCTGAACCTTTATGTATTTCCAGGGAGAATAAAGGTGGTAAGAGAGGGGCAATCTGGCATTAACATCTTCCTCTGGCAGGGCTTTGAGGCAGACGCTGGAGTCTAACACTCTGTTCCTCCCAGTTTCTGACCTTAGAGTCTCTGGGGTGGGTCACACTGAGAGACCTTTGGTTTCCTCGACCCTCCAGGGGCTGCCATTCTGCCGTTAGTGCTTCCTTCGTGTCAGTTTCCTCTGTGGGAGAATGATATGTTTACAGTTCTTGTTTCCTCGATGTTGCTCGGCTTGGTGTTCTGCTTGAATAAAAGCAAAGAATTTGTCCAGGGTTTTAAAACCATTTAGACTCTAATGTGATTATCATGGTAATTTCATTTCAAAATATGTTCAACAGTCCTCTTAGCTGTCCCATAGCGCTGCGTGTTTGCATCATGAGTGGAGCACTCAATTCTGAGTTTTATTTTTAAAGGGGAAATACCTGGCGTCGGAATGTCTTTTTTGTGTATTGTTTTCATTGCCAATGAATTGGTTTATAGTTTCTATACTTGAATTCTTTCTTGCTATCGATGACCATGCCCTCTTGAACAATGAAATTCTTTTCAGTACAGGATTTTAAGACTCCATAAGAATATTCACAAAACAGTGGATGGCCAAAATAATTGCTGTAGTTCATTCAGAAAAAAAAAAACGTTAATCTGCCTGTTCCTGGTCAGAGTTTTTAATCTTGGCAGAATTTATTAATTGAATTAGTCCCAAATAAATTAGTCCCAGCAAGAAACTTTCATTACTTCACTTGTTACCCACGGTGAATCTGTCATATTTCTCATCAGCCAAATGTGAAGAATTGGATAATCTTGAGATGTTGTGCATGCTCTGACGTTTTATGCTTTAAAATTTGCTACATGTGTTTGGTTAGTGAAATGTAACAAATACTCAGCGTACTGAATTAAGATTAGAGTTGGAACTTGTGGGGGACCTGTCCTAGTGGTAACGAAGACAAAGTGGCCATGCGGTGGCCATGTGCGTGCGTGGAACTGCAGCTGCCCTGCCCTGCCCCACACTTGGTGGCTCAGCGTGACGCTCCAAGTCTCATCACAGTGTTTCAATACTAATCTTCCTGGCACCTTGTAGACGTAGTTTTGAGCACTAAACCTCGTTTCATTGTGCTGCCGCCGCTGCCTTACGCTCATACTTTTCGCTTGTATACTTCACCTCCATTCAGCCTGTTTATTTTTGCAGTATTCCTGTGTACTCATCTTGTTTTATGCAGCGTCAGCCTGCATTTTTGTTGATTTCTCATTTATGTCCTTTCCAAACATTTAATCGTTTTTATTTTAATTGTTCTTATTTGATAGCTTGAGCCCTGGCTCTATATTATCTTATGAGAAATTGAGGTGATGGATAATTTCTCAAATGCAGATTGTTCTTTAAAGATTAACTTTCTAAATTTGCTTAACTTGGATTGTCACCAAATCAGAACAGTCATTCACTAAGTATCTCAGATTGATGAATGATTGGTCCCAGAACCAAAAATCTCAAATCAAAGCTTAGAATCGAATTTCCAAAGTCTTTAAGATTGTTCGTGGATTTACATATATTGTATTGTTTATACAATATATCACAATTTTTTTCTCTATATATTCTTATTGATAAATGGCTGGAAAGTCTTTGACCCCGATTACATTTCTGTTCAATGTTTGTCTAGAATATGGATTTGGTTTCATTTGTATTGTAACACAATTAACTGAGTGATTAACATGAGAAAAATAACAGGAAAAAATTCAGACCAGTTCTGGGTGCTCAACGTTTTCATGCATTTAAAGATCTGGCTTAATACTGGAAATAAAATCTCTGAATTGCTGTCAAGCATAAATTTTCCATTTTGAAAAATAAAGCTATTTTGGTATAAATTGCTTTTTCTTAAGGCTTTTTGTTAGACTGTTTTGTTCAAGTAAATTTTTCAATCTCATACCCTGGAGTTATATTTTACTTTGAGTAGTAACAAAATCCAGATTCCTAAATTTAGGCTCCATGCAATTCTAATATTAACAACTCGTTGAAAACATTTGCCTCTTGGAGCCGGACGAGCCTGTCATTGTTAGTGATGATGGCCTGTGACGTGTGCAATGAGACCGAATGCTAATCAATGCTTTGCCTTGGCTTTCTGCTCTGTGTTGTCTTGGTGTTTGCGTCTTACCTTTGTGTCTGTGCTATTTGTCCCTTCCCTGTTCTCTAATCCTGCCCTTCCCCACCTGCCCCTGTTCCTTTCATTGTCCTCACTGACCCATCAATCAACCAACAACGCCCCCCCTTCGTCGTGGTGCTCTGCCCTGCTCTGATTGGTGGCTTCGTTGCTTGGGTGGCTGTGTGTTATGATGGACCAGTTCACCCAAGTATGGCCTTCTTGCTGACAGGTATCATTTCTGTGAGAAGTGTTTCACAGAGATCCAGGGCGAGAATGTGACCCTGGGTGACGACCCTTCACAACCCCAGACGTAAGTACTGTCCTTTGTTTTTCTTGGGGGGGTGACCCTTGATTGTTTCTCCTCTTGTCCATGATTAAAAGGGAAGGACCACTGCCATTTTGACTTTTGTGCGGTGTTTTTTTTTTTTCATATTACCTGTGCCCACATTTAATTTGAATGTGTGTCATACACATTTGTACTGCAGCTGTAGGGGTTTTAGCTGAACCCAGCACCACCTCTGCCTTCTTTCTCCATTCAAGGCAGTGTCCTGGAGCCTCAGTGGTCTCTCTTGACCTTGGTCTATCTCTTCTTCTAAAGGAATAGCTTTTTTCTAGGGATTGTCAGCCTGTACTTCGGGAAATTGTAAATTTTCATTTACACTTTGAGAAACCAGGTAGCCCTATTCACAGAACTGGTAGTAGCACAAAGTGAGTTTGTATACATACTCTGTCTTTTACATTTAGTTTGTCTTCCACTCAAACTTCCATCCTTTAGGTTGCTGAATTCTAATGCAGATTGATGAGATTCCAGTGTTCTCCAACCCCATTTTTGGTCCTGAAGTGTAAATGTGTCTCCTTCCTTGCTGGTAGTTTGACTGTTGCTCACTAGCTCCAAAGTAGACAGATGTGAGTTCACTGGGTTAACTTTCTCCTTTCCAGTGTTTCCCCTTGGGCAGAGTTAATCTTTGAGTGGTACAGTGGCCAGAGTGTGGCAAGAAAAAGCAAGTGCACAAATTGGATGATGAACTCATTTATAAACTTGAAATACCCCAAGGAAAAAAAAAAACTCTGCTAGCCACCACATCTGCCCAGGTCTGCCAGCGTTCCGTGGTTGTCTCTTTTCTCCAGACTGGGTTTCCCAGTCTTCCATGATTCCCACCCGCCAGGCAGGAAGGCTGGCCACCAAAACAGTTTACGGCTGGGTAGGCACTCACTCTGTAGCTCTGTTTTACTTTATTAAAATACAAAACAAACCTAGCAACTTATAAGACAGACAAACCAAAATGACTGAAATTCTATATATTCAATTTATTTTTTTTCTCTCCTTGTTATCCTGATTCTTTGGTCTAATTATGTGGGTAATCATTGGATTGTATAATTCTGTGAATCAGAAATAATTGGCATACACTGATCATAACATAGGGACAGTAGAAACCCAGATACCCAGCCCTTTCAAAGCAAATAAAATATCCCCAAGTGGATGCTATCTTATTGCATAGAGGAAATATTGTAGTTAAAATAATTGGTTACACTAGTATCAAATTCAGTAGCCGTTCACCATATGGATTTGATTAAAAATTAACAAGTTTGAATCTCAACACAGTTTTGCCATTATATATTTTATATATTGACTAGTTTTAATTAAATCTTATGGTAAAGGCCGGGCGCGGTGGCTCATGCCTGTAATCCTAGCACTCTGGGAGGCTGAGGCAGGAGGATCGCTTGAGCTCAGGAGTTCGAGACCAGCCTGAGCAAGAGCGAGACCCCATCTCTAGTAAAAATAGAAAAATTAGCTGAGCGTGGTGGCACATGCCTGGAGTCCCAGCTACTCAGGAGGCTGAGGCAGGAGGATCGCTTGAAGCCCAGGAGTTTGAGGTTGCTGTGAGCTAGACTGACACCATGGTACTCAAGCCCGGGCAACAGAGTGAGACTCTGTCATTCATTCATTTGTTCATTAATTAATAAATAACTAAATAAATAAATCTTATAGTAAATGCTGACAGTAGTTGGGAGTGAATATTCTAAGAAAGAAAATATATGGAAAATAAGTGGTAGTGTAATATATGGAAAAATAAATGGTAGTGCTTTCTGTGGAATGAAATTTTTGTTCATTCCATGATTACATGTACTTGAGATTTCGTTTGACCATCATATGTTTTATTTGAAGAACTAGTTATAAAATCTCATTTATTCTCAAACTGATAAATTTTAGTTAATAAAACATTTTTTTTTTTAAACAAGGACAATTTCAAAGGATCAGTTTGAAAAGAAGAAAAATGATACCTTAGACCCTGAACCGTGAGTATATAGCTATTTCTTTTTGAGTTTTTGGCTTTTAATTTTAGTTTCAGATCAGGAAAGTTACTCCATATGATTACATTGTGGGAAGAAACATTTGAAATATATTGCCATGAGTGGAATTTGTTTGTGAAGTTATCTTAGATATAGATTCTTTTTTAACTCACACAAAATATGTATGTCTCTGTAATATTAATATGTTCTCCAGTTACCGAATTTTAACAATGATAGGTTAGATGGATGTTTTGGTTCTTTTAGAACCTCTCTAATAATTTGCTCACAGGTGTCTTTAAGAAGCCATTTAGTGTGAATCTTTGGAAACCAAAGGTTGGAATATCTGGTAGAATAGTAGAATAGTACTAGTATCATTTAAAGGGAAGTGTCAGAAAGGAAACTTCTTATAAACCACTTTCCAAAAGTGACTGAAGTAAAGCTTAGCATATGTTCTTGCCACTGTCTTTGGTATAGTATGTTTTCAAAAGCCATTGTCAAATACTTTACTTTTCTACAGTGATAAATGAGAAGACTGCATTTGCAGAGGTTGCTTTGTGATACCCCCTAAGGAGACCTTAGAGTTCCCTCAGTGTGGTAGCCTCCTCCTGGGTCCCCAAAGTAGAGTCCTGAAGGCACCCCAGTGTGGCAATACCAACTGTTTTCTGTCTCCTTGGTGGACACCTGCCTAGGGCTGCTTGGTGAGCATGGGCCTCAGCAGCTTTGGGTGTCTGGGAAATGTGGACTGTGACATACCCAGAGCGGAAAGACAGGTGCTGCCCCCTGACTGGATCCTCCCCACTCACCGAGGCAGACACTTTCCACCCAGGCTACATCTGGAAACTCAGCTTTGCTTTTGGCAGTTACTTAGTCTCTACTACTGCCTGGTAGCCGAGTTAAATTAAATACTGAAGCCGGGGCCTTGGTAGAGCACTGGGGTGTGCAGAGACTTCCCCCAAAATAGCCACCTACACCTGTAGTGACCAGTGGATTGTTTTTCCTGACTTTCCACCTTCCTTTTCCCATTATGGCTTTCCCTGCACGGTTTTTTAGTCTCATTACAATTTCTATTCACTTTCCAATTTCAAATGCTGGGTGCCAGGCAGTGGGAATACATGGATGAGTGAAGGGGGTCTCCTCCTTCAGCTGTTCGTAGTCTAGAGAGACAGATGAATCAGTACTGACAGCAGGGTACAGTGCAAATGATCCAGAGGCGAGGGTCTCCAGCCTGAGCAGAGTGGCATCACTGCAGCTGGGCTCAGCTTCCTGGAAAGGTGACACTCATCTGCAGGCAGGTGCTGGGGGCAGCTGCAGAACATTCTGGACACAGGGATGGAAGAACACAGGGTGTTCAACAGAACTACAAGACACCTAGAGTGGTTGGTAGGTAGGGAACGTGGGTGAAGCCTCACAAGATGCACCCTCACAAGAGGGGCCATTGTGCTGTTTTTTGACATTTAGATTTTATCCTGTATCTGCTGGCAAGTTTTAAAGAACAGCATTGGTTTCTGGTGTAGAAAGGTCACCCTTGGTCTGTGAGGTGAATTGATCAGAAGAGGGAGAAACTTTCATCTTTAGTAGGAACTAGTTAGGAGACTTAATGGCAGCAATCCAGGCAAGAAATTGAAACTCTAACTACAGCAAGAGCTCTTGGAGGCAGAAGAGGCCCCATTGTGGAAGATGAGAGCAGCGGAGCCAGCAATTGGTTAAGAATCATAATTGGGAGGGAAGAGGGGTTGAAATTCAAAATTTATGTCATGGGGTCTAGAACACATAGCATATATTTTTGACATTCCTTTTCCTTGGCCTGGGAGGGAAGAGTTGCAAGTGGGGTATCTTTGGAGATTGCTCGCCAACCTCGTACATCCCTAGTGTAGAAGATGAGCTCAATTGCGGAGTCTTCAGAGAGGGAGCTGGTTGGGGGTGGTGCAGGGCCTTGGAGGGAAGGAGTGAAGATTCGGAACAGCTGCCACATAGAGTGAGTGAGGGAGCCACAGGGCAGAACTGTTGGAGAGTCCTAGAGGCCTGGGAATTGGTGTTGCTGCAGGTCTGCAGTTGTGTGAGTGTCTGTGTGCCCCGGCCCCGCCCCCCAGCAGAACAGGGCGGAGAAGCTGGGTCAGGGTAGATCTGCGGCCTAAGGCTTGCGTAGCACGCTTGGTGAGGAGGGAAAGGAGGAAGGGCTCTGGCATTGGCAAGAGCACGGGTCACGGTGTGGAAGAGCCTGAGCACAGGAATGCGTGAGGGAGCTGTGACACTTGGTAGTCCCTTAAGCCTTTAGGGAGGTGGGAGTTACCATGGCAACAAGGGAATGAGCTAAAGAATCGAAGGTTTGGCCTCAGAGCACCTTGGTGGTTAGACCCCCAGGTGAGGTGGTTCCTGGAGATGACAAGACCCTGTTGTGCTGCGGTGGGGTAGCCTTGGGGCTGCATAGGGAATGGGATGGTGCATCCTTTTGCTTTGCCAGTGTTTACTTGAATAAAGCCCTGTCAACTTACCAGTAGGCTCAACACTTTCCACCCTTTATAAGGAACACAGCATAGGTGTTTTCTGTGACTCAGGCCCAGTACGGCTGCTCTGACCTAGCCATGTTTCCTGTCAGTATCCTAAACAGTTTTAGACTTAAGAGCAAGTGTTGGTAACACTAAAAGTATTCTCTATTTAAGTCAGCTCAGCCACGTGTGAAATAATCTAGAGAAGGCGTTGGTCTTGAACATGTGTAGGACTGTCAGAAATACTGGCCTGTATATTACGGCTTTGTCACAGTAATTTTTAAAAATAAAGTTTCATTTCTTGTTACTAAGGGAGATTGGGAGAAAAAAGGAATGAGGCACTTACACAAAGAAGGAGAGAAAGTCAGCTTTTTTCTATAGAAAGAATTATATGGGTGCCTTGTAAAATACAGGTGGATCGCGCAATACGCAAATTACTGTCAGCAGTACTCAGAGTAACCCGGAGAACAAAGTGTGGACAGGCACACAGGCTCCTACAGGGGACTCCAGTTGTGTGGTTCTGTGTGCATCACGTGCACCTTCTTTGTCTCCTAGTTTCGTTGATTGCAAGGAGTGTGGCCGGAAGATGCATCAGATTTGCGTTCTGCACTATGACATCATCTGGCCTTCGGGGTGAGTAATTTCCTGTGATCTCAGGAAAGGGAGAGCAGTTCCGCACAAAGCCTAGGGGAGGGCAGCTGTGGCTGCTGCTGCATCTCGTTAGTAGTTGTCAGCAAGAATTCAGCAATTAAGGGAGACGGCAGTTGGTTCTAAATTTAAGTCAAGTGTTTGCATGCTTTAGGAATTGCAGACTCAAAGCAGTCTGCCTCTTCACTCTTTAATTTTATAATAATGTGATTTAAGCCACCAATAAAGTATCTTAATGCTACATTTTATTGGTTTGGCAACATATACTATTGTATATAATCTCATCATACCCTTTTTTTTTTTTTTTTTTTTTTTTTGCAGCTTTGTGTGTGACAACTGCTTGAAGAAAACTGGCAGACCTCGAAAAGAAAACAAATTCAGTGCTAAGAGTAAGTTTGTGGAAGATTTCTGTTTCCTGGACTGTACATTTTAGAAACTTGTATAATTTTCCCAGTTTTCCTTTGGTTACCTCTCAACACATAGTTTTAGAGCTCAATTGTCAAAGTTTTTTATTTGTGAGATTTTTTCCTAATACTTTATATTTTTCTTTTCTTGCCCTTAAAGAGAATATTTGGTTTCATCCTTATATGAAAGTCCTCTTTTATGATCAGGGCATGTTTTCCACCCCCACCCCCAAGGGCATGTTTTAGATGAAAGTTTAGGAAGCTTAGGTATAGTGTAAACTCTGAGAGAGAAAAGTTGTCAGCAGATTATTCTCAAGTGGCTTAGAACTAAGATTCCTCCCCAACACACGCGCGCGCGCTCTCTCTCTCTCTCTCTCTCTCACACACACACACACACACACACACACACACACGCCCCTGTGTGGGCTGCTTTGCCCCAGCACGTGAGTATAGGACCCTGCTGAAGTGAGGCAGTGAGCTCTTAGGCCAACTGGGAATTGGCTGCCGTTTGCCCAGGAGTGGTAGCCTGGTCTGCATAAAGACTCGTTGAGCATATCACTGCAGCTTCTGGTGCCTGCTCATGAGTAAAACAAGCAGTGTGTTGCCATTAGAAGTAACTTTTCATATATAGACTTTATATTTTTTAAAAATAACATAGTTTTCAGAAGTTTATGATGACTTAATCTTTATGAAATCAGTTCCCAATTACTGGGACTGCCTTCTGCAGCTTACTGTTCCCAGCCTGCCCTGTTGCTGAGTTAACCAGCAATGCACACCCAGGGAAGCCAACTGCAAAGCGTTCTAAAGTTCACTTGCCTGCTGCTCCCTGCAGCTGTCACCTTACTCTAGCAGGACAGGTGACTGTCACGTTGCTCAGGGGATCCCCAGCAAGAACCAGGGCCATTTGAGGAGCTGAAAGTGGAAGAGAGATGGACATGCAAGGACAGTCACATGGGGGGAAGGAAAGGAAAGCCCACTCTGTGGGCTTCTCAGTGGGTTTTAATTAAAGTTCAAACTCTGTTGTTAACCAAAATCCAAAGTTATCCTATAACTTAGACTGCCCCTGTTAAAACCTTTTGAGATATTAATTGATAAACTCACCAACAATTGTAATATTTCTCTTTAGATCAGTTTCTCAGCTGAGCTGCTGTTTATATTTGGGGCCAGATAATTCTTTGTTATGAGGGCTGCTCTGTGCATTGTAGGATTTTAGCAGCATCCCTGGCGTCTACCCACTAGACAACAGTAACAGCACACCCCCATGAATTATGTCTGTCAGAAATGTCTCCAGACATTGCCAAATATCCCCAGGTAGAGGAGTAGGGGCACTTACTTCCAGTTGAGAACCCGTGCTTTTGGGGATCCATTCTGAGTGAGATCACCAAAGCAGTTGAACAAGTTAGAAACTAAGTTTCCTGGGCCAGAGCTTCAGTGATCAAAACAGAACTGCCCAGCAAGCTAAGCGTCAGTGGAACAGCAGTTACAGCTGGCAGGGGCAGGAGGTGGGTGTGTGTGGCAATAGCAAAAGAGCCCTGAGAGCCAGCCCAGCCTGCCATTCCCACCCTAGCATCCAGAGAGTGGTGGAGAAAGATGCTGGGGCCTTTGGTGGATGAACTTGTGTGTCCTGGGGGTGGAGCATTAACAAGAGAGAAAGGCCTGAGGGAGATGAGTGTCACCCCGTGTTGATGTGAACATGTGTCGGCACAGCCGTGCCAGCGTCTGTAGGTCATAGAGTAGAGGTTTGCCGCATTAATATTTGCACCGAGTGTTTAAAATATCTTCCAAGTGACTGGTGAGGAATGATACTGTAACAACTGACCATCCATTAAAAACCATATCCATGCCATACACCATAGACAAAATAAAATTCAGGTAGATTAAAAGGGGGAAAAGTAAACAAAACTGCAAATGCGTTCAAGGTAAAAGAAAAAGAATAATTTTACGGCATTAAGAAAAGCCTTCCTAAAAAAGATACAGCCTGGGGATCAGAATGGAAAAGGCCCTAGGGCCCCTGTCCTGCGCTGGGGATGAAAGTGTCAGTGGATCACCAGGAAGTGGGGGGCACAACTTAAAATGTTTAATTATAGACATAGCAATTCTGCTTTAATGCACGTATCCTACGAAAATATTTGCACACGTGCATAAAGGCACAAATAAGGACGTCCACTGCAGCGTGGCCAGAATGATGGCAGAGCAGGGCCCAGGGCCGAGTAAAGTGGTTCAGAGGCTGGGAAGGAAGCGCTGAGGAGGGAGGGGCTGCCCCTCTGAGGTGCCTCCATGGAGCCTGCAGAGCTAACCAGGAAGAATGGTTTTTTAAAACATTTATGAACAGAACCCTTCTTTCCCCTGGAGAATCCGAGCTCCTAGCATTTTTGTTTCTGGGTGTGCTCCCCTCCTCCCTCCACTGTGCCTGCCTGCGCCTAAGGACTTGCTGCCCCTCAGCAGGGACACGCCCTGTGCTTAGGCAGTGGCCAGGGAACTCTCCTGCCATGACACTGTTTGGTGCTTGTGACAAGATTGTTACAAATTATCCTGTTTAAACAGCTGTTTATATAGTATAGTTAATTCAAGTGGTTTGAAGAAAAGATTGATTCCTTCTGTTTGCTATTTGAAAATCATAGCATGTGGGGTCATCTTCCCGCAAGGGGTAGGTGTTTGGCTGCTCTGCTGCAGGGTGGCCCTTCTTAGCTGTGTCTTAACTTTTTGGACTGGAAGCTTCCTCATGAGGGAGCAAAACTTGCTCAGCAGCTGCAAGGAGCAAGAACTTGAGAATTTTCTCCAGGAGTTTCTCTAAGAATAGGCGATGCTGCCTGTGAGTGCCTTCACACCAGGGTCCCTTTCTCAGAATGGTTGTCCCAGCCCTGGGGAGTGCTGAGTGTGGGGACCGAGAGCCTGACTGCATGGCAGGGCAAAGGGTTAGTCTTCTCAAAGTATAAGGTAGATCTCAAATCCACTTTCCCCTTGTTTTTATAGCTTTACAAATTTTTTTTCATGGAGTTTTTATTTCTTGCCATTGTGCTTTTTTCTTTTTAGGATTCAGGTACAACTTATATACTCAAAAAAGCACCACCATTGGTTTGTTTAATGTAGAAAAATGAAATTTGGAAAGTTAGTCTAAGTTTTTCAGATCTTTCTTGACCTCAGTAAGGACTCTTCTAAAAATCCCAAATAGATTTTATGACGTTAGTAAAGATAAAACTTTAAAATCATATTATATGTAAATAATCAAGATGAACTAGCCGAGAGACGTGGCTCACACCTGTAATCCTACTACTCTGGGAGGCTGAGGCAGGAGGGCCACTTGAGGTCAGGAGTTTGAGACCAGCCTGAGCAAGAGTGAGACCTCGTCTCTACAAAAAATAGAAAAAATTAGCCAGGTGTGGTGGTGCATGCCTGTAGTCCCAGCTACTCGGGAGGCTAAGGCAGGAGGATCGCTTGAGCCCAGGAGTTTTAGGTTGCATCAAGCTACAATGACACCCCTGCACTGTAGCCAGGGTGACAGAGTGAGACTGTGTCTCAAAAAAAAAAAAAAAGGAAGACGAACCTTTTGCAGTTTTCCCTTCTAGTCTTTTTACCCATGTGCAAGGAGTTCTCTGTACAGCAGTGAGATGTTTTACCTCTGGGCAGCTCCTGTCACAGTCAGTGGCCAGGGCTGGCCCTGGCCAGACGGGTGGGGAGGGCAGGAGGAGGAGCCAGCCCAGGAAAGGCCGTCCCCGTTGGAGCTCAGAGACTTCATTTATACACACACCGAGGTAGCAGGCTCAGGGCCGGATTTGGTTACTGACACAGTGTCCTGCCTTCAGGTGATTGGACTGCTCGTAAAGCAGCAGTCCTTGGCTGGTGCTTAGTCAGCCCTGGAATATCCTATGCTCGTTTTAGACTCTGTAGTAGGAGCTCTCCTCAGAGATGGGCCAGGGGTGTCACCCAGCACACTTGCACCGTTCCTTCCCGAAGGGTGTGCCAGGCCTGCCCTAGCCCTGCCCTCCCGGAAAAGCAGCAGTAAGCTCCCCGTTGACATTAGAGGTCCTAACGTGTGGTTCGGGGGCAGAAAGCAGCCTGGCTGGTAGAGTCTGGGAGACAGCTGTAAGGCGGCTGCCCATGCAGGAGACCCAGGGCACCGCTGCCTCCTGCCTCTCCAGGGCCTGGGGTGGAAGAGCAGGAGGTGGGGTGGGCGCAGCTTGGTTCCTCCTTGTGCCTGGCTCCCTCCACTCTATACCTGCAGCCCCTGTGAGATTCAGGGCCACCTCTGTGGCTCTTCTGCCCCTTACTGTTAGAAGATGCAAGTATCTGGGCATGTCAAAACCGTTTTCAGGATGCACTTTTCCATTACAAAACACTCAAGCCCCAGCGCAGATGAGATGCCTTCTGTGTTTGTAGAACATTAATCCCTTAAAATACCTGACTGCAGTGGAGAGGTGGGTTCTCTTAGTCTCAGCCACCGTCGCAGTGGCCCTTTGACCTGCTCCTTCTGGACTTCCTAGGACTGCAGACGACTCGATTGGGAAACCACTTGGAAGACCGAGTGAACAAATTTTTGCGGCGCCAGAATCACCCTGAAGCTGGAGAGGTGTTCGTCAGAGTGGTGGCCAGCTCGGACAAGACTGTGGAGGTCAAGCCCGGGATGAAGTCACGGTTTGTGTGCTCTGTTGCCTGAGATGCTGCTCGCCCCACACCTGCAGGGCACTCAAGTTTGATGTCCTCATTCACAGCTTCACCATGGCTGACTCATACTGTGGTCCCCGCTTAGCCTTGGTTTCACTTTCTGTAGTTTCGGTTACCTGAGAGACAGCACAGTGAGATATTTTGAGAGATAGAGACCACATTGGCATAACATTTATTACAGTGTATTGTTATTGTTCTATTTTATTATTATTGTTATTCTTAATCTCATACTGTGCCTAATTTAAAAATTAAACTTTATCATAGGTGTGTATATATAGGGAAAAACATGGCATATCCAGGGTTCAGAAGTATCCATAGTTTCGGGTATCCGCGGGTGGTCTCGGAACATGTCCCCCGTGGATCAGTGAGCACTACAGGATAGCCAGTTCTTCTCTCAGAATCCCGTATTCGTTAGCAGAGGTACAATTCCCCGGCAGGTGAAACAGGGTCAGAAGAATTGAATCCCAGCTCTGAGGCTTCTCTGGCCAGTGGCGAGAGCTCAGGACCATAATCCCAAGAGGTGGTCACGACTTAGGCACTGCTGCACTGACTGGGTTTAGGGCAACAGATCTGGTTTTTAAAAGTACCTTGTAGGGCCGGGCATGGTGGCTCACGCCTGTAATCCTAGCACTCTGGGAGGCTGAGGCGGGCTGATTGTTTGAGCTCAGGAGTTCGAGACCAGCCTGAGCAAGAGCGAGACCCCGCCTCTACTAAAATTAGAAAGAAATTAATCGGCCAACTAAAAATATATAGAAAAAATTAGCCGGGCATGGTGGCATATGCCTGTAGTCCCAGCTACTCGGGAGGCTGAGGCAGAAGGATCACTTGAGCCCAGGAGTTTGAGGTTGCTGTGAGCTAGGCTGACGCCGCGCCACTCACTCTAGCCTGGGCAAAAGAGTGAGACTCTGTCTCAGAAAAAAAAAAAAAAGTGCCTTGTTGACAACAGCACTTGCAAACATCAGGCTCTGGCTTTTGTTTCAGGTTTGTGGATTCTGGGGAAATGTCTGAATCTTTCCCATATCGAACCAAAGCGCTCTTCGCTTTTGAGGAAATTGACGGAGTGGACGTGTGCTTTTTTGGAATGCACGTCCAGGAATATGGCTCTGATTGCCCCCCTCCAAACACAAGGTACTCCATCTCCTTTCCGGGTGTGTGTCGTTCCACGCATTGTGTTATAACAGACTGTGGCTCTAAGTGTCTTAGAGGAACCAGTGTATGTTAGTACTGGATTAAAATAAATTAAGCCACAATTAACTAACCAAACTAGTTAGTTTTGTTTTCCACTAAGCTAATAGGAAACGAAGGGTTTAGGTGACTATGGTGAGGATGTGTTGTGAGCATGTGTGGGCCCCAGTCTTGCCGTTATCTCTGTCTTACCTGAGGCAGGTAGGCCTGGGGAGCTCAGGTTGGGGACAGCTTGACACACCTATACAAGGGAGTCTGTCTGCCAAGAGTCACTTCATGTTCAGTCAAGAATCTGAGTGAGAGGGACCTGAAAATGATTTTCTCAGTTTGCCCTGATCTTCATGGCTCTGCATGTTGCATGGCACCTCCCTTCTTTTGTTCGGCAACAAAAAGTAAATTCCATTTGATTGGTGTTTTATCACATCCTGTTTGGTGGCCAGTGTAAATGCTACCAGAACAAAACCTACTTCTGGTGGGAGGTTTTGGATGCTTGTGTTCAGTTTAAGCGTAAGGGATACCCTAAATTAAAAATAGACCTTCCTCCCCGCCCCGTAGGCGTGTGTACATATCTTACCTGGACAGTATTCATTTCTTCCGGCCCCGCTGCCTCCGGACAGCTGTTTACCATGAGATCCTTATTGGGTATCTGGAATATGTGAAGAAATTGGGGTGAGTTTGGATTAAATTTTTCAGAATTAATAAAAACTCTTGATTTTTTGTTGTATGTTTATTTTGTGAAATGAGTTTTTTTTTTTTCAACTTTTATGTGTTTTTATATCCTGAGATCAATTCACAGGTCTCCAAAGCCCCCCTTTCCAAGTGCCCCAGGCCCTCAAGTGTGTGGTCCTGTGCACACTGCCTACTCTTTCCTGCCTTTACTGTCTTGTCATTTTTTTCTCATTTGAGTCTTTTTTTTTATTTAACTTCATTAAGGCAAAATTTACGTATCATAAATTTGACCTATTTCAGATGTACAGTGCAGTGGTTTTTAGTAACTTACTGAGTGGTGCAGCCATCACCATCAGTTTCGGAACATATGCATCCTCCCCTACAAGAAACCTTGTGCCTCTTTGCTGTCAATCCCTGTCCCAGCTCTGCCCCAGGCAACCACAAATCGACTTTTTGTCTCTATGAATGTGTCTTTCTGGATTCTTCCTATAAATGCAGTCCTGCGATGTGTGCTTTCTTGGATCTGGCTTCTTTTTCTAACACTTTGTTTTTATACTCTAGAGCTGTCACTTTCCTTTCCCAAACTTGAAAAGGTTAGAGTTATTTGATCAAGTGTCCTGAACACAATGAAAGAGATTCATGTTGACATTAACCCCTTGGAAATGCTTGGCCGAGCTGCCCGTGCTGTGCACAGGAGGAAGCGCATGGATGATTCAGCCCCTCGTTCCGACGTGCCTCGATGAGCATCATGTTCGGTTCGGGGCTCTTTAACAAGGCTACAAGTTTCCTCTGCAGCCGTAGCCCTGCCCCATTTGTGCACCCCTGTGTTTCAGGGCAGCATCCAGGCTTGCTCCCTCGTTCCCCAGCATGCTGGTTGGGAACCTCTCTGAGTCTCTAGCAAGTTCTGCCATAAGCATTATGGTCATTTCTTTGTTTTCTTCTTTCTTTATAATTACCTCTGTCTTCACTTCAGGCCCTGCTTCTCAGCTGTAACTCCTTGAAGTCAGGGCCCATTTCCCTGACTCTTTCATCTGACTTTTGTGTGCACATGTCCTACAGGTATGTAACAGGGCACATCTGGGCCTGTCCCCCAAGTGAAGGAGATGACTACATCTTCCATTGCCACCCTCCCGATCAAAAAATCCCGAAACCAAAACGGCTACAAGAGTGGTACAAAAAGATGCTGGACAAGGCATTTGCGGAGCGGATCATTCATGACTACAAGGTACCCAATGCCGAGGGACAGTGGTGGCTCTTGTCACAATTGAATGAAATATATTGTGTGTCTTCCCCTTGCACCTACATACTTCATAATAACATTCACTTACAAGGATTAGAAAGCAGAAATACAAAAGCATAAAGTCTATAGAAGCATTTTCTGTAGTCCATCAGGATTGCCACCTGGTTGTCTGAGAGCCTGTTTAAATTGGCTGGTGTTGGTAACCCACGCGGCGCGTGCGTGCTCCCCAGGAGCACCCCGTGGACCCCTCATCTCACTGCTGTGCTTTGCTCACTCCAAGGACATTTTCAAACAAGCAACTGAAGACAGGCTCACCAGCGCCAAGGAACTGCCCTATTTTGAAGGTGATTTCTGGCCCAACGTGTTGGAAGAGAGCATTAAGGAATTAGAACAAGAAGAAGAAGAGAGGAAGAAAGAAGAGAGCACGGCAGCAAGTGAAACCACCGAGGTACAGACCCTTCCCCCAAGTACCCCTGCCCACGCGTCCCTCTAGAGCTGCAGGAGGTAGACCTGGGCTGTGCACAGGGCGGCAGGCTGGGAGGCACGTGTGCTGCCAGGTTCTTTCTGTGGCGATGGTTTCATTCACACGCGCACAGCATCGCCATCCACAGCAGAGGGACATTGGGAGGCAGAAGTGTGGGCTCTGGGGTCTCTGTATAGGTCACGTGGGGGACAGGGAGCTGCTTAGACCCGGGGAGCAGAGAGGAGAAGGCAGATGGAGATGGGATGTGGCATGGTCAGGAACCAACCTGCTGATTTAAAAAGGTACTTCAGGAGGCTGCCAGGCCTCGCCTGTGTTTTGTGGAGGCTCCTCATCTGGCGTCCGTGTCTCCCCCACTCGGCCTGCTGTGCAGCACCGTCCCCGCTTCCATGGGGGTAAACAACAAGACTCGTAGACACGTCGTAGTGTGCTTTGAGGGAGCAGTGGAGCCCTGAAGAGGAAGGAGCTCCGGGTAAAGAGAATTTGGGAGGAAGTTTTGGTGGGTTGGGGGCCCGTCGGGGAGGGGGTTTGTGGGCCAAGACCCACCCACCACGGGAAGGTGCAGGGGAAGGACCTTCCAGGCAGTGGAAAGAAGCGTGCCATGTTTGGGATGGTGAAGCTTCTTGCAGCCGTCCAAGGAAGAGGTGATGGTGGCATAAATTCCATTTGTAGCAGCAGATGCGTTGAAAATGTACGATGAATTTTGAGGGTAGCAACCCCACAACTTGGATGGGTCTCTGTGGCTTGTGAGGAAGAGCCAGGAGTTGAAGCGGCTCATGTGAGTCAGTGTTGCTGCCAGGAGCTGCCCTGAGGAAGCTGGGGCTGCAGGGGCAAGAGCCGGCGGAGGACACAGTGCTGTTGGGCTGCCTGCTGCATCCAAGAGGGAGGGCTGGGAGACGAGGCCTCTGGGCGAGCTGCACTGCCTGTCACACTCATGTTTGGCGCACAAGTGATTGTCGAGTGGCTGCCACATGCCAGACACTGTGTGCCTTAGAGCAGGTCGCTTGTAGGACAGTCCTTAGCCTCTAACAGAACAGAGAAAGCATGGACCAGGATGTGACACCAGTTTGTGTCCAGGTGATTCCTGAGAAGAGCTCTAGGACTATTATTTTTTGACTTCCTGTTGCCGAGGCCTCCCCAGAGGATCCATCCTCTACCCGCACTTTGGAGCGAGGCTGGTCCTCACCAGTGTCTGGTGAGTTAACGCCTGAGCAGTTCCTCCTCCTCGGGGTGATTGAGGAGGGCGTCCAGAGGCCCACACTCAAGCCGACCTTTGAAGGGTGGGCAGAATTTCAGTGGCTAACTTGGAGTTCAGCACAGAAGAGAAATAGATTTTGCAGAAACCTAGGGGCTTTCAGAACTGTGCCAGACGTCTCAGGGAGGTGGCCTCGGTCAGAACTGTGCATCTGGGGCCTGCATGGGGCGGAGGTAGAATGACTGCAGGGAAGGCAACGTAGGCCACCAGGTGTGCAAGCCTCTGGTGCCAGGTTAGAGTCAGTGCCCTGACTGCTGAGCTCTTAGAAACGCTCCGCAGAGCACAGGGACGCGGGCGTAGGTCCTGCCGTGTGAGGAGGAGGGCTCTGCGGGAGAACGCAGGCCTGAGCTGTCCTACCCAGGGAGGGTGCACCTGCCTGTGGCAGGTCGGCGATGGGGCTGTCGAGAAGATGGAGACAGACAAGGGAGGGCAGGATGCCCAAGTGTTGGCAGACAGACCTGCTGCTCCGCGTTGTCCAGTTCATAGCTGCGGTAGGCGAGGACTTGCCTTTCTCAGGGCACCCCAGGACCTCACAATGGGAGTTAACTTTGGTTGTGGCTGGCGCTTGAGGTGGAATCCTGCTTTGCCATTAAAAATTATGTTCTCAAGTCAGGGAAATGGGGAAATGCTTACAGTAATGTTAAGTGGGAAAACAAACAGGATGCACCTTCACGTATATAATCCCAACTTTATGAAGAAAAATTACATACACAAATACAAATGTGCACAGGTAAAATTCCAAGAAGAAATAGACAAAATGCTATTGCACTCGATAGCAAAAAAAAAAAAAAAAAAACCAAAAACCACTTTTTTTGTTATCTGACTATGTTTTCTTAATTTTATGCAGTGAATGTTTTTCTTTTGTAATTTCTTAAAAATAGGGTGACAGAGCAAGACCTTGTCTCTTAAAAAAGAAATAGATTTAATTTGGCCAGGTGTGGTGGCTCATGCTTATAATCCCAACACTTTGGGAGGCTGAGATGGGAGGATCACTTGAGGCCAGGAGTTCAAGACCAGCCTAGGCAACATAGCAAGACCCTGTCTCTTCAAAAAATTTAAAAAATTAGCTGAGCCTGGTGGCACACACCTATAGTCCCAGCTACTTGGGAAGCTAAGGTGGGAGGATGACTTGAGCCCAGGAGTTGGAGGCTGCAGTGAGCTATGATGATGCCACTGCACTCCAGCCTGGGTGACAGAGTGAGAGAGACCCTGTCTTTTAAAAAAAATTTAAAAGTAGACTTCATTCTTTAGAACAGTTTTAAGGCTTACAGAAAAATTGAGCAGAGTTCTCCAATATGCTCCGGTGCCCAGTATCTCCTGTTACTAACATCTCACATTTGTTGCAATTAATGATCCAATATTATTATTAACTAAAGTTTATACTTTGTTCAGATTTCCTCTGTTTTTCCCTGCTGTCCCTTTTCTGTCTCAGAATCCCACTCAGGACCCCACGCAACATTCAGTCATGCTTCCTCAGGCTCTCTCGATGTGGACAGTGGCCCAGGCTCCTGCCCATGGCAGGGGGTGCAGTTAGAACTGACGTTCCATTTGTGCACCCAGAATCTGTCTCCTCCTCTCATTAAAAATGAAGCTATCTGGGCCAGACCTGGTTTAAGTTTTCTACCTTAGAATCTAAACAAGTAACAAGCCTGCGTTCTTCCCAGAGCAGGAGCATTTGGACTGAGGAGTGAGACCCTTTTGGAGTGAAGCGCAGTGGTGGGTGGGGCGGGCCCAGCAGGAGGACTGGGGGGTCCTGCCCTGGGGTGGGCCTTGAGTGGGCCCTGCAGAGCCACTGGAGTCCGTGCTCCTACCGGTGCGGCTGCTCAGTTAGCACCTTTCCTGGGTCTCTGCCAAATACTCACACACGGCTGTGTTGAGCCTTTCTCAAGCAGAGAAGCTACTGACGTGAGGTGTGACATAGAACCTCCAGTGCCCCCCTCTTCCCCATTCATTAGTTTCTGAACTGGCATTCTAGGTCTGTTCCCTCAAGAGGGAACGTGGCATAGAATTGAAAATGGCACTGGCCTGCCTGAGGACGGCCTGGCTTTTGCAGGCAGTATTGTGTCTGCAGCCCACATGTGGCTGTGTATGGGGTAGGCACCCAGGGGTCGCCTGCCTTGGGCTGGGAGCTGGGCCTCAATGCTAGGCGTGGAGAGGAAGCTGGCCTTGTCTGACATTGCTGCATGTTGTTGCAGGGCAGTCAGGGTGACAGCAAGAATGCCAAGAAAAAGAACAACAAGAAGACCAACAAGAATAAAAGCAGCATCAGCCGAGCCAACAAGAAGAAGCCCAGCATGCCCAACGTGTCCAACGACCTGTCCCAGAAGCTCTATGCCACGATGGAGAAGCACAAGGAGGTAGAGGCGCAGGCAGCCGAGGGTCTCAGGCTTGTCAGGGCCCAGAGGAGGGAAGGCGTGTGACTGTCAGACCTGGGCTCCCTGTGCGGGTCTGTGGTGGGAGGCAGGGCCAGTCCTAGGGAGGCAGATCTGGCCAGTTTGGTGATGTCACGTGAGACGTGAGCAGTTCTGTTCCGTCCAAGGAGCTGGGGCCCTCGGGCAGACACCGGGCTTAGCCGCCTTCCCATTCTGCAGGCAGGTAGCCCTGCACCTGCGCTGAGCTTGCCGTCGGGGTGCCACCCGCCTCTCTGTGGGGCTACAGCTGCTCCTCTCCTGCAGGTCTTCTTTGTGATCCACCTGCACGCTGGGCCTGTCATCAATACCCTGCCCCCCATCGTTGACCCCGACCCCCTGCTCAGCTGCGACCTTATGGATGGGCGCGACGCCTTCCTCACCCTCGCCAGAGACAAGCACTGGGAATTCTCCTCCTTGCGCCGCTCCAAGTGGTCCACGCTGTGTATGTTGGTGGAGCTGCACACCCAGGGCCAGGACCGCTTCGTCTACACCTGCAATGAGTGCAAGCACCATGTGGAGACACGCTGGCACTGCACCGTGTGTGAGGTAGGCCCCGCCCCTTCTCCCAACCCCAGCAGCCAGTGCTGGGTCTTTTGATGGCGTCCCTTTGAGTGGATGCCAGAGCTGGTGTCTGTGCTCGGCGGCGTTCACACCGACTCCTGCAGGACGAGGAGAACAGCCACAAGGCCGAAGGCTTGTCTTCCTGTGTTTCGTTAATACCGCTCGGTGTCAGGGGCAGGCGTGGAGAGAGGGCTCAGGGCACTTGGCTTCTGTTGGGAATTGTGACCTGTTTGTCCCCTTCTCGTGCCTCCATTTCCAGCCGTGCTGAGGGGTTGGGATGTGCTCTGCCCTACTGGCAGGTTGGGCACCTTTGCTCAGGGGTCTGGAACCCCCTCCTGCTTGTCCTAATGGACCATGGCCATGCTCACTGGCCCCCTCTGCGGAAGTCTGGCCCCCTTGCGAAATGGCTTAGACCGTCCCTCCTGTGGGCTGAGCCAGCTGTGCTGGGCCCTCTGCCTTCCTTTCTACAGACACTCGCCGCTGTCACCTCCTTCCTCTCAGGACAGTCCAAACACCGCCAGACTGGAGCAGCTTTAATCTCTGGGGAGAGCAGGGCAAGGGCCTTTCTTCTTTCCCCAGTTTTAAATGCCTCTTCTGTTTTTCCAACTTCATCCAGCCTCCTATGTTCTTACTAATTCTTCATGCTGGGATTTTCATGTCTTTCTGTGGACATGGTTATCAAACCTGGTCTTATGGCTCCAATCTTCAGATTTAGTGCTTCATTTTCTCAGTTTCTGGGGGCAAGCAGTTTTCAGAAACTTGGGTTTCCACATTGGGGAGGGACCATTTGGCACTCTGGGTAGCCCGCAGCCTTCTTTCTAGGGAAAGGCACTTCACGGCCTTTGGCAGCACTTAGGAGGAAATGGCCACAGCATCCCTCATCCTCTGACTGCTGGGCTGCACAGTGTGGGCGGAGGGGCGGGATGGGACGTGGCAGTGTCCTGATGCAGTTCCCAGGGCACAGGAAGCCAGGAAGGAAGCGGGCTGGTGTCCACTGCCTATGAGCCTCAGGCAGACACCAAGTCCATGAGCTGGCAGGTCGGGAGGGTCTCGGAGCACAGGTTAGGTTGTCTTGGGAACCTTCTGAGCTGTTCCCAGGAGTGAAGGTCCTGAGGGGGTGACGCGTTGGCAATCTGGATCCTGTCCCAGGCCCAGGCCCAGGCCCAGACCAGGTGGTGGGGAGGAGCGGCAAGAGTGTCTGGTCGTGTGGCCCATGCTGACGCTGCCTGTCCCTTCTGTCTGCAGGACTATGACCTCTGCATCAACTGCTACAACACGAAGAGCCACGCCCACAAGATGGTGAAGTGGGGGCTGGGCCTAGACGACGAGGGCAGCAGCCAGGGTGAGCCGCAGTCCAAGAGCCCCCAGGAGTCGCGGCGGCTGAGCATCCAGCGCTGCATCCAGTCGTTGGTGCATGCGTGCCAGTGCCGCAACGCCAACTGCTCGCTGCCGTCCTGCCAGAAGATGAAGCGGGTTGTGCAGCACACCAAGGGCTGCAAGCGCAAGACCAACGGGGGCTGCCCGGTGTGCAAGCAGCTCATCGCTCTGTGCTGCTACCACGCCAAACACTGCCAAGAGAACAAATGCCCCGTGCCCTTCTGCCTCAACATCAAACACAAGCTCCGCCAGCAGCAGATCCAGCACCGCCTGCAGCAAGCCCAGCTCATGCGCCGGCGGATGGCCACCATGAACACACGCAATGTGCCTCAGCAGAGTTTGCCTTCTCCTACCTCAGCACCGCCCGGGACCCCCACACAGCAGCCCAGTACGCCCCAGACGCCGCAGCCCCCTGCCCAGCCCCAGCCTTCGCCTGTGAGCATGTCACCAGCCGGCTTCCCCAGCGTGGCCCGGACTCAGCCCCCCACAACGGTGTCCACAGGGAAGCCCACCAGCCAGGTGCCGGCCCCCCCGCCCCCTGCCCAGCCCCCGCCTGCAGCAGTGGAAGCGGCGCGGCAGATCGAGCGCGAGGCCCAGCAGCAGCAGCACCTGTACCGAGTGAACATCAACAACGGCATGCCCCCGGGGCGCACGGGCATGGGGACCCCAGGGAGCCAGATGGCCCCCGTGGGCCTGAATGTGCCCCGACCCAACCAGGTGAGTGGGCCTGTCATGCCCAGCATGCCACCTGGGCAGTGGCAGCAGGCGCCCATTCCCCAGCAGCAGCCGATGCCGGGAATGCCCAGGCCTGTGATGTCCATGCAGGCCCAGGCAGCCGTGGCCGGGCCCCGGATGCCCAGCGTGCAGCCACCCAGAAGCATCTCACCCAGCGCTCTGCAAGACTTGCTGCGGACCCTGAAGTCGCCCAGCTCCCCTCAGCAGCAGCAGCAGGTGCTGAATATTCTCAAATCAAACCCGCAGCTAATGGCAGCTTTCATCAAACAGCGCACGGCCAAGTACGTGGCTAACCAGCCTGGCATGCAGCCCCAGCCCAGCCTCCAGCCCCAGCCTGGCCTCCAGTCCCAGCCCGGCATGCACCAGCAGCCCGGCCTGCAGAACCTGAACGCCATGCAAGCCGGTGTGCCGCGGCCCGCTGTGCCTCCGCAGCAGCAGGCGATGGGAGGCCTGAACCCCCAGGGCCAGGCCCTGAACATCATGAACCCAGGACACAACCCCAGCATGGCGAGTATGAATCCACAGTACCGAGAAATGCTGAGGAGGCAGCTGCTGCAGCAGCAGCAGCAACAGCAGCAGCAGCAGCAGCAGCAGCAGCAACAGCAACAGCAGCAAGGGAGTGCTGGCATGGCGGGGGGCATGGCAGGGCACGGCCAGTTCCAGCAGCCTCAAGGACCTGGAGGCTACCCGCCGGCCATGCAGCAGCAGCGGATGCAACAGCATCTCCCTATCCAGGGCAGCTCCATGGGCCAGATGGCGGCTCAGATGGGACAGCTCGGCCAGATGGGGCAGCCGGGGCTGGGGGCAGACAGCACCCCCAACATCCAGCAGGCCCTGCAGCAGCGGATTCTGCAGCAGCAGCAGATGAAGCAGCAGATCGGGTCCCCGGGCCAGCCTAACCCCAGGAGCCCCCAGCAGCACATGCTCTCAGGACAGCCACAGGCCTCGCACCTCCCTGGCCAGCAGATCGCCACGTCCCTTAGTAACCAGGTGCGGTCTCCAGCCCCTGTCCAGTCTCCGCGGCCCCAGTCCCAGCCTCCACATTCCAGCCCATCACCACGGATACAGCCCCAGCCTTCACCACACCACGTGTCACCCCAGACTGGTTCCCCCCACCCCGGACTCGCAGTCACCATGGCCAGCTCCATAGATCAGGGACACTTGGGGAACCCTGAACAGAGTGCAATGCTCCCTCAGCTGAACACCCCCAGCAGGAGCGCACTGTCCAGTGAACTGTCCCTGGTTGGGGACACCACAGGAGACACGTTAGAGAAGTTTGTGGAGGGCTTGTAGCATTATGAGAGCATCACTTTTTTCCCCTTTCATGTTCTTGGACCTTTTGTACTGAAAATCCAGGCATCTAGGTTCTTTTTATTCCTAGATGGAACTGCTACTTCCAAGCCTTGGAAGGGTGGATTAATGTTTAAAGAAACAATACAAAGAATATATTTTTTTGTTAAAAACCAGTTGATTTAAATATCTGGTCTCTCTCTTAATTTTTTTTTTTTTCCGCTTTGTTTTTGTTTTGGGGGGAGGGGGGTTTTGTTTGGATTCTTTTGTCGTCATTGCTGGTGACTCATGCCTTTTTTTAATGGGAAAAACAAGTTCATTATATTCATATTTTTTATTTGTATTTTCAAGACTTTAAACATTTATGTTTAAAAGTGAGAAGAAAAATAATATTCAGAAACTGATTCCTGAAATAATGCAAACTTATAATGTATCCCGGTAACTTTCTGACGTTTCGGGAAGATTTTTTTCTATAGTGAACTCTGTGGGCGTCTCCAAGTATTACCCCTGGACGATAGGAATTGACTCCGGCGTGCACACACACGTACACACACCCACACACATCTATCTATACATACTGGCTTAAGCCAAACTCTTGTCTTGCAGATGTAGAAATTGTTGCTTTGTTTCTCTGATAAAACTGGTTTTAGACAAAAAATAGGGATGATCACTCTCTTAGACCATGCTAATGTTAATAGAGAAGAGCATTCTTTTCTTTCTTCTACGTGAAACTTGAAATGAGGAAAAGCAATTCTAGTGTAAATCATGCAAGCGCTATAATTACTATAAATAAGAAAATTCGAGAAGATTCAATCACTGTATAGAATGGTAAAGTACCAACTCATTTCTTATATCATATTGTTAAATAAACTGTGTGCAACAGACAGAGGGTGGTCCTTCTTGAATTCATGTACATGGTATTAACACTTAGTGTCGGGGTTTTTTGTTATGAAAATGCTGTTTTCAACATTGTATTTGGACTATGCATGTGTTTTTTTCCCCATTGTATATAAAGTACCGCTTAAAATTGATATAAATGACTGAAGTTTTTAACATGTATTCTGTTCTTTAAGATCCCTGTAAGAATGTTTAAGGTTTTTATTTATTTATATATATTTTTGGAGTCTGTCCTTTGTAAGACATGGTTCTGGTTGTTCACTCACAGCGGAGAGGCCAGGGCTGTGGTCGTGGTGGCGACAGGGGTGGCAGCTGGGAAACGCGTCCTGGCTGAGCAGCCGCCTGGAGGGTTTTCTTCCCAGAGACTGAAACAGGCAGCTCGGCGCTGGCCCTGCATGTTGGATGCTCACAGGTGAATGTCACTCACACGGTCGGCGACACGGTTGGTCTGAAACAGCACTTTGCTTCCCGCGCACTCCCTCCATCTTCCTTCCCCTCCCTGTAGCCACCATTTCCTGCGGTTTGTTCAGGCAGCCCCCACCCCTGTACGTAAGTCCCAGAACTGATGCAAAGGGTGCTCCAGGGGCTCAAGGTGCTTCCTGACTTCCCCCAACATCCTGCTGCCCCCACGAGGTGTGCCCTGCGTGGCCTGTACTTGGGCCTCCCTCCTTGAGAAACATGGGCAAGTGCCGGCCTGGAGACTGCGAGGGGCAGGTGCGCCCTGGAGCACTGGGCTCTCCGGTCCTTGGTGTGGTGGGGAAAGGCCCCCAGTTCAAGGACACTGGCACTCAGCCACGTGGTCCCACCACCTCCCCTTGGGGTCCAGTTCCAGGTCCCCTGCCTGAGTGGGGACAAGTCCACAAAACAATGTAAGACTCACTTCTAAGAGGAGGACCATCACAGAAGAGCTGAAGTTAATCCTCCAGTCTGTGGCCCCCAGGGGACCCTCCTCCCTCGTCTTCCAACAAAGGGTGGTCTGGATGCAGGGGCGGAGGGGCTGTGTGGTAAATGTAGCAATTGTGGCCCAAATAGCTGCCCTTTGGGCCCTTATGTTCACAGAGATATTTTTAAAATACTTGAATTCTTGGTTTGGGAATCTAAATTTGAGGAAACTCACTAAGATATTGGAAGAGTGCAATCTAGTTTTAGCACAGTTTTGAGTCTTGAGTTTTAAATGTAACTTGATTAAACCAGGTAAGAAAAAGACCATTTAGCACCCCTACCAACCCCCATCTCCACTTTATCCCAAAAGAGGAGCTCTGTTGTCCTTGTTTAGTTTGCTGGGTTCTTTCACAGTCACTCACCGTTTCCACCAGTGGGGAAGCCCTGGGCCCTGTGTTCAAACAAGAGGCAGGTCGAAGCCCTGGAGGGGAGCTGCAGGCCCACGCTCAGAAAGCGGCGTTCTCCTGGATGTGCAGTCTTTGATTTTGGGCAGTGGGGGACATCTTTTTCAGGTTATCCTGGGATTCAAAACTTTATGTACCCATCTTGGGAGTTTGCATCCTGTGCAACTGTCTTGGGCAATCCAGATGTCAAAGGATGTGGCTGAGGGTGTGGTCTGTGGATACTAACCCTAAGCTTGTCCTGGGGAAATTTCTGTAAGAAAGCTGGAAAGCCCCAACGCTGTGTCTCATGCTGTATACTTAAGAGGAGAAGAAAAAAGTCCTATATTTGTGATCACAAAAAGGAAACTTGAAATGTGCTGGTGTTTATAATAAAAGCTGGTAAAACTGCTTGGATTCAAAGATGGTTCAAATTGGCTAATGACTTAGAGTGAGCTCAGCAGCTAGTCATTAGATGGAAGATACTCAGTTGTGTTTTGGTCTCATCTGAGATGTGTTTGGTGCTATCTTTGAAATTCTAGCATGTTAAACAGAATGAGATGTCTCTGGATAACCTGACATGAAGAGGCTGCTGCTGCTTCTAAGATCTCAGATTGAAGACATGTAACTTTCTGTTTTCTTCTTCTGCTGCTTCTTTTGACAGGCTCTTGTTCTTGCTCTGTTGCTCGGGCTGGAGTGCAGTGGCATCATCATAGCTCACTGCGGCCTCAAACTTGTGGGCTCAGGCGATCCTCCTGCCTCAGCCTCCTGAGTAGCTGGGACTAAAGGTGCACACCATGCCTGGCTAAAATTTTTTTTAATTTTCTGTAGAGATGGGGTCTCACTGTTGCCCAGGCTGGCTATTTCTTTTAAATGCTGTAACGTGGAACCAAAGATTTCATGTGAACCAAAGCATGCTTTTAGCATTGGATGGCAAAACGAGCTACTGTTAAACACAAAACACCTTTCATTAAGGAGATGATGGCACGTTGGTAGCCATTGTGCTACCAGGAAGTACTTCAGCACAGGGCAGCGTGCTGGGAGGCAGACGCTACAGGTGCGATACTGAACAAACAGGTGTGTGGGAGCTCACAGTGTGAGAATAAGGTCTTCATCTCAGACCATCAAGACGTACCTTCCTGCAGGATGTTACGTGTTAGTTTCTCGTGCGTTACTCCCGTACGCACTTTAATAATGAAGTAGAAGTCAAGGGTAGGGAAACAGGTCAATTAAAACAAGAAATGTAGGTGAATGTAACGCCAGACAAAGCCTCCGAGGAGCTTTGAGCAGGTGAGAATGCTTTGCAGCTGGTTGCAACTGCACATAAGACGGTGCTGCGACACGCGCACATCTTTTTTATGGAGGATTTACTGGGAATCTTTTGGCTGTGATGTCACCAATACTTCACTACACTGATAAATTCAAAGGGAGCAGACAGCTGTAAGACACCTTGGTTAAGAAAGTATCACAGGCACGTTTAAGGGGGTTAGGAGGAGACTGGAGGAGAGATCAGATGGTGCAGAGCATGGCTGTGGCCTCTGAGGTTGAGGGGATGGAGGACCCTCGAAGCGTCACTCGATGTAGCTTCGAGCAGGGGCCTCGGCCTTAACCCTGAGTGAGTTCCCCAAATTCTGCTTTCCTCGTGTGGATAGCAAAGTGCAGAGATGGAAACGTCACTGTAATATGTGAAATGCTGTTTAAGTGTATTCGTGGAGGAAAGCAGAGGCGATTAACTCGGCAAGTTCACAGAGCAGCAAGGGGCGGACTGGGAGCCCGGCCCCTTCACCCTCGCCCAGAGGAGCCTGCCTTCCAGCCTCAGAGCCATCCTCACCCCACCTCCATCTACACTCCACAGATCCACCTTGAGTCCACTTTGGGGGTGCCTTGGGGAAGTGGGAGAATTTATAATGTGCTGTAGCCCCTCCAATGCCATGTGGACAGTAAGTGGTAACCAAGTCCATGCAAAGGCCTTTTGGGATGAGCCTGCCTGTTTGGTCTCCACTGGTTAGCTTTGTCACTGGAGGAAACGAAACGTTGACAGCCCTAGTGCTGGGCAACCCTAGTGACCACAGCATCAAGCTCCTGCTGTGGGTGACTCCAGTCCACTCCCCACCAGGGCCTGTGAGAGGGCTGAGTGACTGAAGCAGTCATGGGTGTATCCATGGAATTCAGAATAAAGGATGTTCAAGGGAAGTGGTGACATTTAGGGAATGTTCCCAGCCAGGGTAAGAAACTGGGTCTGGAGGTCCTGGGGTGGGGGGTGCAGAGTCTGGGAAGGGCGGTGGTGGGCTGTGTTCCTGCCAGGGCTGTGCAAGGTTCCCCCTCTCTCCTGCCCCCAAGCTTTCTGCTGCCCAGACCCCTTCCTCATCGTCTCTGGCCCAGGTTTGGGGCCCTGGGAAGCGGGAGCTGTCTGGGTGCTCCTTCACAGGGTGAGGATGAGGGAGAGTCAGAGAGCGCTGCTAACAGTCTTGGGGACTAGGCAGTGGCATTGTCCCCAGGTCCCAGAGCTGGAAGATAGGACAAGGCAGGGGAAGGGTCATAGGTCGAGGGGCCGTGCAGGAGGCATTTGAACCTTGGGCGACTGGGGCTGGAGCACAGAGGCCCTCTCAGCTTCATGAGATGCTGGTTCTCGCTGTTCCTGACCCTTGAGAGACATGTTGGGTCCAAATTTTAATTTCCTAGGTGAGGAAAAGGGGTCCCGTGTGGGAAGAGGGCAGCTAGTGTCAGAAATGGTGTGAATGATGTGAGTGGGCTGGGGCCGAGGGCTCGTTCCCGCCAAATGGGCGACTCTGGGGACCCCCACGATGCAAACCTGCCACTGCCTGGAGCGCGCTGTGGTTGGCAGGCTGGCCAGGCCCAGGCCTGTTCCCTCAGAAGCTTTGAGCACTGAGGAGCGCCCTCGGAGAACTCGGTGGGTAGAGTCAGGTCCTGGAGGAAGAGGCGAGAGGGTGTGAGGACCCGATGCCAGGAGAGCCAGAGCCAGTTCGTCCTGCTGGAAACAAGGAAAATGTCTCTCCATCAGGGCCTGATGGTTGCCCCGGGCTCGGTATCGTAGGTGATGTACCTGTTTTTTGCCTGGGCACCGCGTGTTCCTCAGTGTTTCCCAAGCTGTACCATGTGCGGGAACCATCCGCAGGCCCGGGGTGGGGCCGAACAGGTGGAATTTCCCCCAGGTGAGCCGGCCTTGGCCACACTTGGAGTAGCAAGGCCTTGGGGGACCAAGAACCCGCATCGTGACTTGGAAGCTGCCTTAGTTGGAATGTTCATGATACATGGGGGTGCAGGGAGAGGGGCTGTCCAGGTGGCTCTTTGGCTTCATTCACTGCATTAATTCCAAGCTGGAACCTTCTGTCCCCTCTGCCCTCCTGACCTCCCAATCTTTCCTCAGTTCCCTGAGTAAAAACATGGCACCCGCGGCACCCTCAGGTCCTCCGCAGCAGGACAGGAGACTCGGCAAAGCCAAGCCGAGAAGTGCTGGGGGTGGCCAACAGTGTCCCCATGGGGAACCCCAAGTTACCTGGAAAGAGCTCCTTGACCATGTTGTTTGTCCCGGGGAAGAAAGAGGTGCAGGCAGATGTCCTTCCCCACTGTTCATTTCTGGAAAATGCAGGTTGTGAGGGAAATGAAAAAGGGAGTCAAGTCATGCTTGCTTTTCCAAAGAAGTAGATAGGGGTGTCCTGCTCCCCCGGCCGCCCGCCCAGGCGACGTGAAATGCGTATTTCCATCCTTCACATTTCATAGGCTGCAGGGCCTGTGCCTGGGGGAAGTGGCACCTTCAGGGCTAGACGTCAGGGAAAATACCCAACCATCTGCATTTCCAACTGCTCAAAGTCCTTTCTTCCCACACCCATTGGACCTGCACAAGAACCCTGGCCAAGGGGCCTCTTTACACCCAAGGAGGCTGCGAATGTGGCAGGCTCTGCTCAGGACACTGCGCTGTCTGGAATCCAGGCCCTCAGTGCCCAAGCAAAGGGGCAGTCCCCAAGGGTGGCAGGGCCTTGGAGACGTGGAGCCACCAGGAAACCGTGCTGAGCAGAGAAAGTGTTCTTGCAGAGCTGCTGGAAGGATGATGGCTCTAGGAATTAGAAAGCCATAGGCTTGGCTCTCCCCTACCCCACAGAGAGAACTAGTTGCCTTTGACTCTGTCGCCTCAGACCAAACTAATTCTTACTTGTCTTCACTTCACATAAGCAGCAGACTTGAGAGTTGGTGGACATGTTTTATTCCGTGCCTATAGTGACCTCATCGACAAGCAGGGAAAGAAACTGTGATCTGAACTCTGCCAGGCCAGGAGGCACGTTTCAAAATATGCCGTAAAGGCTACTGCCCCAAGCCACGTTCCCAGGTGGAAGTTTCCAGGAATAAATGCAGGGTAGAGGTTGCTGCCTCCTCTACCGTGCTTTCCAAGAGCCAGAGCTCCTCAAAAAAGTGAGATTTCAAGGTTACCTGACTCAGCCCTGTCTTATGTTTATCCTCCTGGACCAGTAGGCTGGGGGCCGGCAGGGGTGGCTGCATCCTGCCCTCTCCCTGCAAGGAGCACAGGCCGGTGTAGGATTCTAAGGGCCACCCAGCCAGTGGGTGGCCATGGTGCCCTCAGAGAGGCCTGGACTGCCACTTCCAAGTGCTGCCTTGGGCAGGTCTCTGAAGCTGGTGGAGGGATTGACATTCATCAAACATCCTGAGAAACAATGTCAAGAAAATCAGCAAAATAAAGTCAAAGCTAGAGCTGGGGTGGGGAGGAAGACTCAGCAAAATATTAGATTTCTGAGTCCCAACCCATGCTGAGTCAATGTCAAAGTCCTGCTAAAGGCAGGTGGGCACGGTGGCTCACACCTGTAATCCCAGCACTCTGCGAGGCTGAGGTGGGATGATGGCTTGACCTCAGGAATTCGAGACCAGCCTGAGCAAGAGCAGAACCCCATCTCTACTAAACAGAGAAAAATTAGCTGGGCATCATGGTGCATGCCAGTCTGTAGTCCCAGCTACTCGGGAGGCTGAGGCAGGAGGATCACTTGAGCCCAGGAATTAGAGGCTGCAGTGAGCTGTGATGATGCCACTGCACTCTTGCCAGGGGGACAGAGTGAGAGCCTTCTCTTAAAAAACAAACAAACAAAACCCTTCTTTATGAGAGGGTCCATGAAATTGGGAAAAAGTCTTAGCATCCCTGGAACCTTTCCAGGCCAAGAAATGTCCCTCAGTCATGAGCCTTTCCTTCTCTGGGGGATCTCTCACGATTCTGTCTGAGAAAGGAAGAGACTTACCCTGAAGTTGGTGCCTGGAACATAGAAATGAAGAAAAAGGAAGGCAGGTTGAATCTGGCTTTTCTTTGCAGTGGGCTTTAAAAAAAAAATTGTGGCCAGGCACGGTGGCTCATGCCTGTAATTCTAGCACTCTGGGAGGCCAAGGCGGGAGGATCGCTTGAGCTTAGGAGTTCAAGACCAGCCTGAGCAAGAGCAAGACCCCATCTCTACTAAAAATAGAAAAAAATTAGCCACACAACTAAAAACAGAAACAAAAAATTAGCTGGGCATGGTGGCTCGCACCTGTAGTCCCAGCTACTCAGGAGGCCGAGGCAAAAGGATCGCTTGAGCCCAGGAATTTGGGGTTGCTGTGAGCTAGGCTGACACGACAGCACTCTAGCCTGGGTGACAGAGTGAGACTGTGTCTCAAAAAATAAAAAATTGTGGTAAAAGACAAAATTTACCATCTTAACCATTTTTAAGTGTACAGTGCAGTAGTGTTAAGTACATTCACGCTGTTGTGCAACCACCACTTATATCTAGCTCCAGAATTTTTTCTTCACCCTAAAAGCAAAGCCCAAGCCCATTAGCAGTCACTCTCCAATTCCCCACCCCCAGCCCCTGGAAACCACCAATCCATTCCCTCTCTATGGATTTGCCTGTTTTGGGTATTCCATGTAAATGGAATCACACAATATGTGGCTTTCTGTGTCTGTCTCCCCTCACTCAGTATAACGTTTTCCACATCCATCCGTGCTGTGGCATGTGTCAGTGCCTCAGTCCTTTATATGGGTGAATAATATTCCATTGTATGGATGGACCACATTTTGTTTATACACTCGTCTGCCCATGGACACTGGAGTTGCTTCCACATTTTGGCTGTTGTGAACAATGCAGCGGGTATTTTTCACAGCCCTCCGTTCACCCCAGCAGAAGACAGTGACTTCTGGAGAAGGAATGGGCAGCTTCATACTGGCTGCAATAGTGTTCAGGATACTTGGGAGGGTCTCCCCACCCCCCTCCGCTTCTCTGTCTGTGCTACCCAAGCAATCGCCAGTTATTCTCCACTAATTCAACTCCTGTATGTCTGCATGTGTTCATTTTTTCCTTCTTCCAGATTCCTTGTCTACACAGGGGCTGACATCTGCACGTGGCCCCCTCAAGACATGGTTTGGATCCCTAGGTACCTTAAAAAGACACAGTTCTCTGGGCCAGCAGAGGACCCAGTACCACAAAGATGTGAGGCTGAGGCTAAAGGTATGTCTCTGAAGGCTACAAGCCAAGAGAGGACAGAAGGCTCTGGTAAGTTTGTCTGGAACTTGGTGGGTTTGCCCCTCCACAGAGCCTGGGGCCTGCTTGTCTCAGCAGCAGCCCCCTCATCCCTAACTGAAGCCCAGGTTTCCCTCCCTTTGCCAAATATCTCTTCCCCTTGCTGAAATAAAAGGCCTCTCTAAGCCAGATATATTGCCTCTGACGCCAATGTGTCAGCTCTTACAAAAGAGATGATTTCCTGAATAGGGTGAAAAATGAATGAAATGTGAAGCTGAGACCCCTTGATTCCCCTCACATCGGGATAGGGCACTGCCTGGGTGTGGTGAAGGGAACAGAGGCAAGGGTTGGTTATGCAGGGCCTGTGAGGGAGGCAGGAGTTTGGAATTGCTGGTGTGTGTCAGCGGAAACCATTGGAGGACTGGGAGAGAGTATGATCTGGGTGCTGTGCACTGTGGGAAGCTGGCAAGAGTGGAAGCAGGGGGCCAGTTAGGAGGCTGCCAGCATCGTCCAGGTGAGAGGACTCCTGCTCCTCCATCCAAATCTGCCCACTCTTTTTTCCATTCCCTTTCTCAGTTGCTTAAGCCGGGAACTTGGGGGTCATCCTTGACATTTCCACCTGGAAACATTGCTTGACACGCCCTCTGCCAACTCTGTCCAAGCACCATTGAGGGACATTCTCCGGGCTCCTGTACGTCTTTGCAGCATCTGTCACAAGCTCAAGTAACTCTTGTTTTGTACAATTACTTGATCGTGACCACGAATCTTCAGTGCCTCGGAATCATCTGGGAACCTGTCCAAATGGAGCCGTCTGGGCCCCACTCCAGGATTGAGGAGGTGCCGGGAAACCTGCATTACGAAGTAGCAGCCGGGACTGGAGCAAATGTTGGAGAGTCAACTAGACTAACCTCCAGCAGGGCAAGAGAATCGTTATAAACGAACAAGCCCAGTTTCGCGTTTGTGTTGTCGGTTACTGAGTTCGAGTTTTGGTCAAGCCTGGAATTCCCTTTCTCCTTCCTTTTAGCTTTTTGGCTTGCCTGAGTTTGCAAGAGACTTGCAGTGGCTTAGACAGCGGGCTGGGATTTATAAAGACCGCAGAATGTCAACTGCTTCTTCCCGAGCGCCGCCTTCCACACCCTCGTGTGGGTTACTGACATCCGCCCCATTCTAGGGATGCACAAACAGAGCCGCTGCTGGCTACGTGGTCCCAGATCTGGGACCACCTCCCCCGGCTCTGCACGCACCAGCCGTCGCCCTTGACAACGCGGCCCAAGGTCACCGAGGTCCCGCCCCCAGGCCCGACTATCCGCGCGCGGGGCAGGTCCCGTCCACGCGCCTGTGCAGGCGGCAGCGAGGCAGCCCGGCGCGCGTCGTGACGTCACCGCACCGCGCCCGCGGAAGGCCCGCCCGCCGGCCCCGCCCCTCTGGCCTGGCCCTCCCCTCCCCCCCGCGGCCCCGCCTCTTTCCGCGTGGCTGCGCGTGGCGCTCGGGAAGGACGATATGGCGCGCGAGCTGCGGGCGCTTCTGCTGTGGGGCCGCCGCCTGCGGCCTCCGGTGCTGGCGGCCGCCCCGGGAGGTGAGGGCGGTCGGGACGGACGGGCAGCGGGCGGGGCGGGCCGCGGAGACGGCAGGGGCGTCCCCGGGGCTCCGAGCCGCTCTCCGCGCTCCGGGGTAAGGGGCGCGAGGCGGAGGCGGCACCTGCCTCACAGGCGTGCGCGGGGCAGGTGCGTTTCATTTCGCCCCACTCCTCGTCGGCCCCGGCTGGACTCTTCTGGCCACTTGATTCCTCGGCACCCTGACGGAGGCCGGCTTCGGGCCCCGATCTGGGAGTTCGTGGGGGCGGCGCGGAGCGACTGCGGGCTCGTGCCTCTCGGCGCTTAAGCCCTGTGGAGAACAAGCGCTTGAAGTCGGGAGGGTGCGAGTGCGGTGGGGAACGGGCTTACACAAGGGTGATCGTGTGAGCCCCTGGGTTGTGCTTTTACTCCTCCTCGCCCCCTAAGTAATTCATGAACCGTTTGTCAGTTCGTTTATTGGACGCACGCCTGAGCCAGCACAGGTTCAGATTCTAGGGAGGCGACAGTGAACAAAACCAGCAGCGGTCACCGAGCCCTCAGGGAGACGGTGACTCTGGGTTGTTGACCGCTGCATCCCCAGAGCCTGGAATTGGTAGATACTCCAATAAATGTTATTTTTTTCTTCCTTAAGGAGAAAATGACCTTAACCTGTGCTTTCCCACTCCCTACTGGGAAGTAACAACAGTGAACATTTCGGCGTCCCTTCCGGGCTCAGCACACTCAGTTACACACATATAAGTACAAATATACATTATTACCATTTTTGTGTAAAAAAGGCTAAACCATATATGCGTTGCGCTACAGAATTTTTTCTTTAGCGCTCCCAGCCTTCCTTACACGTCTTTTCACGTCATTGTACACGGGTCTAGGGGCTTCCCACTGGCTACCCAGTATTCTATATTATGAAGATATCATTTGCTTAACATTTTCTTGTTGGTAGACACATTAAAGGTTATTTCGGGTTTTTATTTTTATTACAATGCTGCATAGAATGGGCGAGTACTTGGAATGTTTGTGCACAGGTGTGGTATTTCTTTAGACTTACAGAATCAGAGTTTTTGAATTGATGTTTCAGAGCCTGTGCATTTTTGAAATGTCAGCCGATAATACCAAATTGTGGCCCAAAAAGGCTTTTTTAAGCTTTTTTAATTATATTAATTTATATTCCCATTAGTAGGCATCAAGCCTGTCTGTTCCATGGTACCTTCTCCACACTAAATATTATGTTTTCTCAAAACCATTTGTCTGTAGAAGATACTTTGTTTAATTTTCATTTGTGTGGATACTAGGAGTAAAAATGTTTTCACTTGTTTAATTATGTATTTATATATCCTCGTCATATCTTTTATACTTTTTTTTTTTTTTGGAGACAGGGTTTCACTCTGTCTCCCTGGGTAGAGTGCAAAGGCATCATCCTAGCTCGTTGCAACCTCAAACTCCTGGGCTCTAGCGATCCTCCTGCCCTTAGCTTCCTCAGTAGCTAGAACTATAGGTGCACGCCACCACACCCGGCTAATTTTTTCTATTTTTGGTAGCGACAGGGTCTTGCTCTTGGTCTGGCTGGTCTTGAACTTCTGACCTCAAGCGATCCTCCCACCTCTGCTTCCTAGAGAGTTAGGATTACCGGGAGTGAGCCACCTTTTCCGGCCTCTTTTGTACCTTTTTCTGTTACCTGAGTTTTTAATTTTGTTGTAGTCTTTAACCATGGTTTTTAAAAATAACATGTATTCACAGATAAGACAACTGTAAGCTTTACTGCTTTATTTATTGCTCTTACTTTTAGCCAACATTTTCCTTTTTTGTATTTATTTTCTGTTTTACCTGAGTTTACTTTTGTGTTAGTTTTACAGAAAATGTCTGTGGATTGTATAGTTTCTAAGCCCATTATGTCTAAAAATGTTTTTATTTTGCCCTTGTATAGTAGTTTGGCTGGGTATCGCATTCCAAGTTAAAATAATTTTCCTTCAGAAAGTGATGCTATTGCTCTGTTGTCTTCTAGTACCGTTGTTACAGCAGTCGTATCAGTTTGCTTTTTGTTTCTTTTGTAGTTAACTTGGTTTTTTTTTCCCCTTGGAGTTTAAGATTTTTTCCTCGTGTTCTGAGATGTCCACAGGTGTTTGTAATTTGTGCTTCGTACCACACAGTATCACTTCCATTTGGAAGCTATTTTAATTTTCAGCACAGGAACATTTTAATTTTCTGTTTCTTTATCTTGCTGCCTTAATCATCTCTGTCCTCTCCTCACGCAACTTCTGCTGCAGTGGTTCAAACATTCCTCTGCTTGAGTCTAAGATGCAGAACCTGTTCTTGGCAGCCTTCTATGGTGCAGATGCTCTTCATGTTGCCACCTGTGTGGATAAACGTGGAGGTCAGTTGTTTGGGTGGATTAGGTGATGAGTGAAGAAAACACAAGTCTCATACAATAAAGGAGAAAGAATGTGGTTATAGGTAGATCCACCCGTTCAGAAAATCCAGAATTCTTGAAAATTCCTCTTTTCTTTGGAAAGTGTTGCCAAATTCTAGCATGTGCTTGGTTTGACTTGTAATATGTGTCACATCTCTGTGGAATTCTCTACCTGTGCTGTGCCACCTCAGTTACCCATGAGCTTAGCTCACTTGTTCCTTAAACCTTGCCTCGCGCATCATCCACCACCAGCCTGGTCACTCGCCCTCAGAGTCTCTCTGAGTTGTGGGCTAGGGTCTCTGCTGTGGACTTTGTATTTTTCATTTTTGCTCGTTTCTTAGTCTGTTCAACGTATTTGAAATGCTCCTTGGGTCTTCAGAGATGATGTGACTCTGCCATCTAGGGTCGTACCTGGCTGCTGGGCAGTGTCCTGGGCCGTGTGGGAGGCCTGTGCACCGTATCAGGGAACACAGAAACAAGTGGTGGCTGCTTCGGCTGCCTGCAGCACGGTAAGTTTCACAGACAAGGGCATATTTGGGCTGAGTGTGGAAGGCTGTCTTCACTGGAGGGAGGAGGAGCATTCCATGCTGAGAAAACTACAGGACCAAGGAGGTACCTCTGAGTAGTTGGTTTGACGAGAGACTGGAAGGAGTGTGCGGAGAGGTGGCGGATGAGGCTAACAGTCACGGCCTTTCTGTCTGTTATATGTAACTCGTGGGTGGGAGCCAAGTCCTGTAATCCTCAGGACAGTCCCAGAGCCAGACCTGGGTCCAGCTTTTGGGATACCCAGCCAGCCACCTGACACTGTGAGGACTTCACACACCAGACTCTCCACATGCCCTCAGGACCTGGTGACTGATTCATTTATCTATGGTGAATCTTAAATTGGTTGGTAATTGGGAACCACCAGTATTACAAACAACAGAATTCCAACCAGGTAATTCTCTCCCTTGGTAAATGTTCTTCATTGTAGGGAGTAGGGATGACAGAACATGGGTTACCTGGAAAATGTTATGTTAATGAAAATGTGAACTGCCATCAAACCTTTTCGGCAGTGCCCCAGCACGTATTGGAAGTGCAGATTTGCCAGTAGACTAATGAGGCTGCCTCCCAAAGGAGAGGTGCGACCTGGAAAATTCAGTAGCAGACTCACTCTTCCAACGCAATGTGACTGTGTGGTCAGGCAGGTAGGGTGGTGGGTTGGTCATTTTTTGTGGCCAGGTAACTGCCCTGCACCAAAGCTGCCCAGCACAGTCTCCTGATTGTGCCAGATGCTCTGGTTTTCGTGGTTGAAGTTGCTAGGACATGACTGGCACAGTAGGACTGGTTGATGCTGGAGGTAATGGTTTGGGTCTCTTCGTTCTCTGTAAGCTGGAGACGTTGCTGGAAACGAGAGTTGTAAGGGTGGGCTGCAAGCACCGGGAGGCTGGAAGAGCTGGTTTCCTGGGTGGTGTAGGCTCAGGCATCAGTAGGTTTGTTTCATCTTCCCAGAGGAACCTCTCCTGGAGCCCGCTCCTGAGGGCAGCAGCTGCCTGGCCGCAGCCTACCGGTTAGTACTGGATTCTGTGGACTTATTTTGCTTCCTTCCTCTGTTCTCCCTTTGTGTGGAGCCCATGCTATTTAATTTCTGCGCCTGTTGTGCCGCAGCCTTTGCAGAAATTCAGGTGAATGTCTGCTGTTTCCAGGCTGTCCTATTTAAGAGGGAGGGGATAGTGCTTGCTGGTCAGATTCTGCTCTGTGAAACAGCTTTTTATATTGCTAAGGTGACATTGCAGTATAGGGTTAGTGTCCTTAACGCCTGTGCCGTCTGTGTAAACTGTGGTGCTGGGGTTTAGATGAAGGCTGAGGAGGGAGGTGTGGCCCAGCTGCCCAGGATATACCGGGTAGGCCTTCGGCTTGGGTAGGACCCAGGGGGCTGAGCTATCTGAAAAAGCAAATCAACCCCAATGTAGTAGGTTAGCAAAGACCTTGTAAGGTACTGGCTGAGTAGTTGGCCAGAGCTAACCTGAAAGAGAATTCTCCACATGGTCTGCTACCCCTTGGCAAGAAGAGAGGGAGTGCAGCTTGAAGGAGCGGGGAATGTCAGGTTGATGAGAAAACAGTGTAGGAAAATAAACATTTCTCACCCCGCTCAAAATGTCAGTTAAACACCATGTGACAAAGGTGAATTCCATAAAGGGAGGCCATTACTGAGGCCAGTGATGCTCGCTTGTCTCAAAATACTGACAAGGGTCTTTAAAGTGAAGGAAAATTTATTCAGTTCTCACTCAAGTGAAATGCTGTAGGTTCAAAGCTAGAGAATGTTCTTAGATTGCATTTCTGGTGCCCTCAAATATAGCCAGCTAGAATTTTTCTTCAACACCGTCCTGCTCCGTCCTACAGAAGAATTGCCTTTTGCTAGGAAGCTGTTTTTGCTTATCCACAGGGACCTCCCTGTAGATTTCAGGAGGTTTATTTATGGTGTGGCTGGTTCTTTCAGCTAAAATCGCTAGGAATTACAGATCATAAAAGCTGTAGCTTGGAGACCAAGCATCTACTTGGGTGGCATCATTGCTAAACTGCCTTTTAACCAGGTGAGTTCCCATAGATCAGGTAAATTGAAAGCAGGTGTAGCTGAGTCATGAATTTTAAAAGAATGGCCATTATTTAGCAGCCATATAATCAAGAAATGTGATTAGAATATAAAGAATTAATTTTGAGATAGCCAAAATAAATAGCAGAAGACAATACAACATTATTAACGAAATAGAAGGTCTTTACTTAGACGTGCAGGTGTATTGATAGAATGAAGTCCCCACATAGGAATGCTAGATTAGAGGGCAAATGCATTTGCAGTCTTGGCTGATATGACCTCGTCACCTTCCAGTGGGCTCAGGCCGTTTTGCACTGCCCTGAGCAGGTCCCCAGAGGTACTCTCTGAAAGTTGCCCCTGCAAGTACTACTGGACTATTCTTTTGGCATCTCTCCCTTCATCCGAGCTAGTGCAGTAACCGTGGTTTGAATTGGAGTGAAATGCAGACTTGGGGGCCTTAGATCAGCGGTGCTGAGCTGCCTTCACCTAATCCCTGGGGGCTCAGCACCACCTGGTGTACACACCGCTCCAGGTGGGTGAAGGGGGCCCGTCACCTGTGGTACCGCATTGCAGTCGGCCTGCTTCCTCTCCACCTCCAACCTTGAGCCTTGATTCACCAATCGTGGGTCCATGCTGCCTTGCTGAGATCCCACGTGGGAACCCCAGCCTGCCTTGGTGACTTCCTTATGTCAGTCCCTGCAGGACTAGAGGCCTGCTGTGGGTGCCTGCCCCTCTCAGGGACAGCACCCTGTGCCCAACAGGCTTTTTAGAGCCCAGTTGTCAGATTGGCTCTTGGGCTGCCACCTGCTCCTGGACTCCCACACCCTGAGCCTGGCGCTGCAGCCAGTGCCACCCCGCCTGTCTGCCTGGGCCTGGCTGTCTGTGTCCCGGAGGTGGCGCCACAGGAGCCCCTCTGCCTAGGCCAGGCTAGGTGTGCATCCGGCAGTAGGTTCACAGTGACCCGGGAGCGAAGCTTGTTTTTTCTCTCCTCCTCCGCCTCCTGCCGTCTTTCTCTTCCTCTTCTTTCTTTGGGTGAAATGCATCATGTATATGCAGCTTTGGAAAGGAGAACAGGTCGGGTGTGTGGCTCACGCATGTAATCCTAGCAGTCTGGGAGGCCGAGACAGGAGGATCGCTCAAGGTCAGGAGTTCGGGACCAGTCTGAGCAAGAGAGAGACTCCATCTCTACTAAAAATAGGAAGAAATTAGCTGGACAACTAAAAATGTATAGAAAAAATTAGCCGGGCATGGTGTCACATGCCTGTAATCCCAGTTACCTGGGAGGCTGAGGCAGGAGGATCACTTGAGCCCAGGAGTTTGAGGTTGCTGTGAGCTAGGCTGATGCCATGGCACTCTAGTCCGGGCAACGGAGCCAGACTCTGTCTCAAAAAAATAATAAATAAAAATAAAAAGAACAGTGAGAACACCCATGTACCTGTTCCCAGTTTAAGAAATAAGAACTGCCGGCGCCCCCACAGCCACGGGCCCCTCCCCGGCACATCGCCTCCCAGAGGGAACTGCTGACCTGAATTTCCTGGTTTTCATTCCTTTTCTTTACATTTCTGTGTGTGTGTGTGTAAACATAAATACACACATAGAAACAGTTTGTTGATACAGTATATATTCTGCTGGGACTTGCCATCAGCATTGTGTTTCCTTAGCTTTATCCTGGCCAGTGCTTTTAGTTCATAGTTTTCACTGCCTTCTGTGTTCCCTTGTTTTAATGCACCTGCATTTCTTTATGTATAATCTCTGCTAAAATATATACCTCATTTGATGTGCTCCAGCTTGCACAGTCAGACCGAACCGCCTAAGTCGAGTCAGCTTTCTCCTCCCCCAGCCAAGTCGGACGTCCCCTTTGTTCTACACACACCGGCGCTTGGACTCCTCAGACGTTTTCCCCTTTTAGAGTCTGCTGAGTGTTAAATGGTATCTTGTGTCTGTGTGTGTTTAATTATGAGATATGCACCAGGAAGTGCATAAAACACACGTATAGTTCGAGGAAACGGTGTCGTATCTGTAAGCTCTGCCCGTGCCATTGTTCTGGCGTTCCATCGCGGGGACACGTGGGCGGCAACGTAGTTCCCTGTTCCCTTGTTGGTGGACATTTGGGCTTTTGTAAAAACAGTGACTCTAAACTTTGTTGTGCACGAAACCTGCTTTGTGGGGCGCATAACGTGGAAGGGAATTGCTGGGTTTCAAGTCTGCATATTTACTGCTAGTGACTCTTCCCCAAAGGGGGGCCTGGTTCACGTCCTCACCTCCCTACCACATGTGAGCACTCCCGCTGCGCCGGTGCTCACTGACACCTGGATTTTCAGACTTTTAAAATGTTTGTCTCTGTGATGCTTATGAAAGATGTTTCGCTTGTGATTTTAATTGCATTTTAATTGATTACTAATGAAGTTGACCATCTTTTTTCCATGGTTTATTTGTTATTTGTTTCCTTTTCTTTGAAATGTTGTTCCTGTCTTTTGCCCCAGTTTTTTCCTCTGGACTGCTTGGCTTTTTCTCACTATATATTTTCGTATGTATTGTTTATGGGTATTCATCTTTTATCAGTTAATCCTTTGTCAATAATACATGTTGCAAATATGTTCTCCATTCGTGGAGAACAGTTTACGCTCACCATTTCGTTCTCATCATGTTGCCTTTTTTTTTTTATGGACGGAAGTTCTTAATTTCAATAAAGTCTCATTTATCAATCTTTTCCTTTACGTTTCACCCCAGGGATCTGCAGACTAAGACCAAATCAGCTCCCTGCCTGTCTTTGTTAGTAAAGTTTTCTTGGGACATAGACTTGCCCATTCTTTCACGTGTTGTTTCTGGTGGCTGTCCTGCTACAGTGGCAGTTGAGTAGCTGCAAGAGAGACCACACGGCCCACAGATCTGAACATATTTACTGTCTGACCCTTTACAGAAGAGGTCTGCCAGCCTCTGGTTTATCCCAAGGTCACAGAGATCCATCTACATTTTGTCATAAAAGTTGTTCCCTGATGTGTTTCTACCAAACAGGAGCATGTTTGTTCTTAGAAGCTTTGGTCTTTTTCTTTTATTGCTGGTAGACTTTCTCATGGCGTAATTTTCCAGGCTAGAAAAGAGAGTTGCAAACCAACCACCATAGGCTAATTCTGGATTATAGACAAATTTTGTTTGATTCAAACATTTTAAAAAATTAATTGCAACATTTAAAGTTGGGAGAGTTCACATAAATATTTGAGTTTCTTTCTTTTGAAAAATTAAATGTTCTTTAGCTGGACATTATGGTGTGAGCATATACTCCCAGCTACTCAGGAGGCTGAGACAGGAGGAGGATCGCTAGAGGCCAGGAGTTCAAGGCTGCAGTGAGCTAAGAGCGAGACCCTGTCTCTTCAAAAAAAAAAAAAAAAGTTCTAAATCTTTAGAACTTGGAACTAAGTTGTTGGCGGGGCCTTGCCGTATTGTCTAGGCTGGCGTGCAGTCACTATTCACAAGTGTGATCATAGTGCTGCTACTCATGATTGGTTCTTAATTCTGAGCCCTGATTGTGCCATCTCTTTCGCTGTTATTGTTTTGTATAGTAAATCATACCGATTGATTGTGTAGTGTTAAACCAACCTTGCATCCTCTGCTTGGTCCTGATGTATTATCATTTTTATAAATCACTGGATTTATTGTGCTGGTATTTTATTGAGAACCTACCTCCATGTATGTTCATGAGGGATATTGGTCTATTATTTTTATTGTGTATGTGTAATGTCTTTGTCAGGTTTTGATATTAGGATTATGCTATCGTCATAAAACTTGTGGAGAAGTATTTCCTCTTTTTCTATTTTCTGAAAATATTTGTGTGAGATTGGTGTTACTTCTTTCTCATATGTTTAATAGAATTCACCAGTAAAAATTCTGGGTCTAGAATTTTATTCATGAAAATTTTTTTTTTAAATTCACTTTCTTTATTAGATATAAAGCAATTCAGATTTTCTGTTTCATGTTCTGTCACTTTGGATAAATTTCATATTTTTTTCAAGGAATTTGTCCATTTTATCTCTGTTGTCAAATATCTTGGCATAAATTTGTTCATAATGTGTTGTTGTTATCCTTTTAATGTCTGTAGGATTTATAATGGTAACCCGCCTTCATTCCTGATACTGGCAATTGGTGTTCCGGCTTTTCATCTTGGCAGGTCTAACTAGAGGTTTATCAATTTTGTTCATCTTTTTAAAGAATCAACTTTGGCTTTGTTAACTTTCTCCATTGTTTGCTTTCTATTTCATTGATTTCTGCTCTCTGTTAATTCCTCCTTTCTATGTTATTTGGGTTGTCTTTGTACTTTCTCTTTTTCTTTTTTCTTCCCCCTCCCAGAGAACAGGGTCTTACTCTGTCACCCAGGCTGGAGTGCTGTGGCCCGATTATAGCTCACTGCAACCTTGAACTTCTGGGCCGAAGTGATCCTCCTGCCTTGGCCTCCCAAAGTGCCAGGATTATAGGCATGAGCCACCGTGCCTGGCCTGTACTTCTTTTCCTAAGGTGAAACCTTAGTCGTGGATTTTAGGCTTCTTTTCTAACATAAGCATTGAAAGCTCTTAAGTTTCCTGCTAAGTTCTGCTCTAGATGCATCCTACAACTTTTAATATATCATATTTTCATTATCATTCACTTTGAAATATTTTCTAATTTCCTTTGTGATTTCTTCTTTGACCTGTGAAGAATGTATTGTTTAATTTCCAGGTACTTGGTGTTTTCCTAGATATCTTGTTATTGATTTTAATTTAATTGAGAGAGCTTTCTCTGTATGTAGTCCTTTTACATTACTGAGACTTGTTTTATGGGTCTGTTTTAGTGAATATACCATGTGCCATTGAAAAGAATGCATTCTTTTCCAGAAGAACTGCCTTCTGCAGTTGTTGGGGTATAGTACTCTATAAATATCCATTAAATTGAAATGTCTCATGCTGTAGCTCAGATGATCTGTGTCTTGATTTATGAAATAGTTTTTAGTTTGGTTTGGTTCTATCAAATATTGAGAGATAGGTGTTAAAATCTCCAACTCTAATTGTGGAATTATTTTTTCTTCTAATTCTTTCAATTTTGACTTCATGTATTACTATTTTGAAGCTCTGTTATTAGGTAGACACACAATTGTGATTAAGTTTTTCTGAAGAATTGTGCCTTTTGTCATTCTGAAATATCCTCCTTTTTCTCTGGTAACACTTTTTGTTTTGAAATCTATTTTACCTGATGTTTATATAGCCACTCCAGCCACCTTAAGCTTACCGTTTGCATGGTATTATCTTTTTCCATCCATTTACTTCCAACATATCTGTGTCTTTATATTTAAAGTGAGTGTGTTGTAGACAGCATATAATTAGGTCTTGCTTTATCAATTCAGAAAATCTTTGCCTTATAAATGGAGTGCTTAGTCCATTAACATAAGATGTAAATATTGATGTAGTTCAATTTATCGCTACCATTTTATTGTCTTTTATTTGTCCTTTCTGATTTTTTACCCCTCTGTTCTTCTTTTCTTGTCTCTTTTTTTTTTTTCCTTGAGACAGAGTCTCTCTCTGTTGCCCAGGCTAGAGTGCCGTGGCGTTAGCCTAGCTCACAGCAACCTCAATCTCCTGGGCTCAAGTGATCCTCCTGCCTCTGCCTCCCGGGTAGGTGGGACAGGTGTGTGCCACCAGGCCCAGTCAAAATGTTTGTCTTTTTGATTCCAACATCTGGATCTTCTTGGGATTGGTCTCCATTGACTCTTCTTTTGAGCAGGGGTCACATTTTTTCATTTCTCTGTATGTCAAGTAATTTTTTATTGCATCTTGGATATGGCGGATGCTATCTTGTGGAGTCTCTGGACTTTGTTATATTCCTCTGAAAAGTTGTACTGAAGTGGGATATTAACTTCGCTGTACTCAAACTGCAAACGCTTTCTCTTAGGCAGCAGTTCAATTTTTTTTTACTTACGCACTGTTACACTTACATACTTTCATACTTATGCATGGTATATAAGTATACTTGTATACTTATAAGTATGTGCACGTATGTATAAGTATATAAGTACTTACATAAGTATACTTATATACTTTTATACTTATGCACGGTTCAGGGGGTCAGTCAGAGACCTGAGAAAATTTATTTGCAGATTCTGGGGCTCCCTTTCTCTGACTTTCAATTCAGGGATTCCCCGTCACTTTCCACCTTCTAATCTCTCCTCTGGTTCTTTGGGCCAGAGAAAGTATACATGGTGTACATTTCCTCTTGTTCAGCCAGTCCGTTGAGATGATTACAACTGGCCTTCATTTTATGCTGTTCCCTCCTTCCAAGTGTCAGCTCTCTTCCAGAATCTGCCTGCTTTTGCTGATTCTCCAGCTTCCGTACTCTCTTACTTTGTTGATGTTCCCAGGTTGGTGGTTGTTATCTGTAGGAGGTTTGGTGTGGGGGGGTACAGCTCAGCCGTGCAGGGAGCGGCACTCTGGGGGGTGGAGTTAAATCTGCATGTGAAACAGTTCTCCTCTGCGTCACACATGGTGAAGTTGGAGATTGTCTGATTGGAACATGTAATTCCAGAAAAATAATCAACGTATTTCTCACAGCTGGAATTACTAAGCATGTCTATATCTAAAGTGCATAACTTAAAATACCATTGTGAAACAAAACCACAGTAAGAATTGTGACTGATTTATAGGAATGATGGGTGATTTTTTAAAAGGCAAAAGAGCATATACCCAGTGTGGTTTTACTCATTTGCCTTACTTGGCCGACCCCTGTAGGCAGTTGCTTTTTTAATTCCTGAGAAGTAGTTTAAAATGACCCTGCAGGACCACTGACACCACCTGTTGGCTGTCTGAACGTGCTTCTGCTTGAGCATAGTGATGTTTATATTTATAAAATGTTTTATGTTTGTAAAACAAGCTGCTTTTATATTAGATGCTTTGGCTTGCCAAGAAATAAGGATGTTCTTGCCTTCAAAGAGTTTGATACTAAGAAATATAAGCCTATCTTTGCCCTAACTGGATGAGATAAATTACAAATTAATAAAATTAATAGTATAAGAAATACCATAAGCTGGCATATAACTGCAGTTTTAAATGAATAGCAGAGAACAGCATAGAAATAAGTGCTGTGAATTCATAGTAGGGAGAGATTACTGTGAACCACAGGGGACAGAGGAGACCCTTGGAAGAGGGGGCCTCACGCGGGTCCTGGAGCAATTCTGATGGGGAGAAGGGGTGTGTTTGCAGGTTGGAGGAGCAGCATGAGCACCGCTAGAGTGTGTGGGTGTGTGGGGGGATCATATTCAAACTGTCAGTGCTTCCCATTTCGTGTGACCCCAGACCACCCGATAGTTTAACATTAATATCTTATAGGTTGACATTGAGGTTTGTGGTTTGTCCTTTAGTGTGTAGAGGAAACATGGAGAGAGATACTGTGCAGATAGTGTATTTGGTATCTGGTTTAGGCAGACTGCTTCCACTATTGGTTTATTCTTGCAGTCATTGTAGAACAGTCAGTGAAATCAAATCTGCTTTTAACAGTGCCGTCAATTAATGTAATCTTGGAGTTACGATGCAAAAGTCTTGAAATCCTGGTTGGAAATATGGATTACTTTTTTCCTCCCCTTTTCCCACCTATGAGGTATTACATATGCTTCCATTATAAACAACATATTAAAACTTTTCAAAAGTATTCTGAATACTAAATGGGGAAAAAAACCCCAAAAGGACTAGAAAAAATAAAACATGGGGAAATGGTGTTTAATCTTGGAGTAGGGAAGGCCTTAAAAAACAAAAGATTATTTCCTTAATATATAAAAAGCTCTAACAAATCAATAAGAAAAATATTTAAAATGTAGTGGAAAAAATCATCAGAGTATATTGACAGTCCATTAGCGAAAGGGAAATAGGAAATATCTTAAAATATGGAAAAGTGCTCAGTCTTGCTCATAGTAAGAGAAATGTAAATGAAAACTACAGTGAAAGTTTTGCCTGACTACTAGGCAAAGAGCCAAGCATTTCATCACAACACCGTCTTGGGGCGACATGTTCTCTAGCACGTTGCTGGTGGGAGCATGAACCAACAGTGTCTGTGGAGAGTAATTTAGCATCTGCCAGAATTTAAAATACGTAAACTTGGACCTGGCGATTCCACGTCTAGATGTGTGCTTGTGCGGAAATGAAGTGGCACGTGTACAAGAGCGTTCCTTAGAGCACTACTTTTTATTTTGAAACTTTTAATCTTGAAATAATTGTTTACCGACAGAGATGTCACAGAAACAGTCCAGAGGGCTCCCCTGATGTCCCCTGATGTTAACACCATGGTCAGGTCTCCTCCCTCCTCAGTCTGTGTTTGTCTTTCAGGACCCTTCTGAAGAGCACCGGCCAGTTATTTTATAGGACGCTCCTCAGTTTGGGTTTGATATTTTCTCATGATTAGGTAGAGGTGCAGGTTCGGCAGGAAGGCTGCAGAGGGAGGCTGTTCCGCTCACCGTGTCAGGAGTTGCGTGGCACCTGGTCGCTCAGTGTCTGCCTGCCTCTTTGTGCATGGGAAGGTTACTGCCTTTTTCTTTAAAACCAGTTAAGTATTTTGAGGGGGATACTTTAAGATTATGCAAATATTCCGTTTCTGGTAAACATCCATCAGGAATTTATACCTGCCACAGTCATTCCCGTGGTGTTTGCCTGATGGCAATTTTTCTGTTTTCCATCATTCCGTATACATTTCATTCATTGTAATTCTACTGTAAGAAAGAGGTGCTGCTTCTCCTGTATTTACGTATCGCTAATATTTATTTGCTGGGTTACAATTTACAGTCCATTACTATTATTATTTATTTTGTTGCTCAGATTGTCCTGGATTCTGCCATTGGAGCCCCTTGGAGTGGGAGCCTGTGTCCTCCTGACACACCCCTGTCCTTTCTGAGTCCTTTGTCACTTTCTGGCACTACGGAGTGTTCCTGGCTCATTTTGTGTGTTCTCTAAAGAGCTCTGGTTCCTGTTGTTGGAGAATGGTATTCACAAGCCAAGATCTGGTTGCCAGGCACGGTGACCAGCCTTCCCAGTTTGCCAGGACTCAGGTGTTCCCTGGGACATGGGACTTTCAAGTACTAAAGCTGGGACGGCTCTTGGACGGTCACTCCCCGTAGCCTCAGAATACTCATTGCTCCTGGGTCTCATCACTCCTTGGCCCTGTCGGTGGACAGAGCCGGGAAGTGTGTGTGCCCGTGCGCTCACA